>PIJE02000133.1:599462-671011 GCA_002895965.2 Coryphaenoides rupestris
AATTCCTCACGGCTCCCCCCGCCCAGTGTTTTCTTAAATGAATCAACTCATTCATGACGACTAAGAACAATGGACCTCATTCACGAACATTTTCTTAAATGTCTTCTTACGAACTTCGTAAGAACAAACTTAAGAAATCTGTCCGCCGGATTCATGAACGCGGGGAAATGTGTTCTTAAACCGCCAAAGTGTTCTCAGCTGCGCTCACCCGATGAGGAATGCCACTCATTCTTAAATGGAACGCGCGTGCTCGTACACCTGAATTAGCATACAGACACGCCCCGCCAGCTCCTTATAAGGGGAACCACAGGACCGTGTGCACACAGGTCCGCATGGTCGCGGTACAGGCGCACTCTCCTCAGCGCACGATCAGCGATAGCTTCCAGCAGCAGTAGATGAGCCATATTGTGTGTGTAGGCCTAGGGTGCAGACTTGGCCCTTTAAATAGCTGGATTGATCACTGATTATTGGATGGCATGGTTCAATGTACATAATTGATGTTCAAGTCCACGTGCAAGTTCAAGGTTTTATTTGTCACATGCAACATCATACCAGTAAGATGAGCAGTGGAATGTTTCTCCACTGGCTCTTACAATGTACACACTAAGCAAGGTCAAGAAAATAGAACCAACAATGAAAAATAACAATAGAGAACAAGACGGCTGAGAGCAGATTCAATTGTACAGTTGAGTTAAATACATGAGTAGGCTACTTGTGGATCTTGATAGGGCCTATCATGGGCGTAGAATTTAGTGGGGATGCTGGGGACATGTCCCCACCAATATCCAGCGATATACATCTCCCCCCCCATCAGAACCGCGAAGTAACGGAGCACCCCCCCCCCCCCCCAGAGACGCTGACTCGGAGCCCGACGCGCGCCTCACGGGAGCGTAAGTGCGCATCCTTGGCGCAATATCTGTGATGTCCCCACCAATGTCCAAAACTAAAATACGCCCTTGTATGTCTGTAGGCCCATATGAGTTTAGTGCTTATTTCTTTATTCACTGCCATTTGCAGTGTTCGTGTCGTGCTTTTATTTATTTTAGGACATCACGATGCCTCGTAGAATCATGACTATGCATGTGAAACGTAATTGTTAATGATACAAATATTCTCGTATTTATTATTATTATAATTATTTACATCCGAGGATGTCTGTAGAATTGATGTGAACGCAATCACCAATGATTTCTCACAAATTCAGCCCTTAAGAACATGGGCGCACTCCAAATAGGTCGCTACGACTGCTTTTCGTTCAGTGGACATTACTAACATGCTGTAGAGCTGTGGGAAAGCTTGTGGGGCATAGCAACATTAACTAGGGAGGGCAGGACTTGCCGCTTGAGTAGGGAAAGGTCCATTTATGGGTAATCCTTGAACGCCTCACCAGCAGGCTATCGTTTGTGAGGCCCCCCCCCCCACATACACAGCTACCGTCGAGCACTTGGATGCTATGCCGTTCCAAGGGGGTGGTAGGAACCAAATCAGGGAATTTAACTAAGTACTACGTAAGTTTATTCTGAGATCTGATTATTTTGTGTTTTGGGTCCAACACATGCAATTTTCCAAATGTTCTGATGGAAACCTTGAGTTAAAAATGAAAAAGGGAAGTTTACCAGACTTGTGTAAATACAGGTCTTATAAAAAAATGTTTACAAATATATTTCTCATTATTCTTCCTAAAACAGTGGTCATGTGTGTTATTGTGTGCTGGAGGTCGTACTACTCTCATGTAGAGTGCTACTGTAAATCTCCTGGCCCAATCTAGTTAATTTAGTGAAACCTGAGAACCAAATACATTTGTAGGATTACACGTGACAAGGGTTACACATATGTTTGAGGCGCAATGAGACCAGAGAACATCATATGCAGTCTGGATCTCGCATATATGTTGCCTTTTTTTAATTAAAAAGAAAATTCTACATGTGTCAAACTCAAGGCCCGCGGGCCGAATCCAGCCTTTTATGTGGTCAGTGAGAGCTTGCAAAGCATATAATTTGCGTATTATACAATTATGCCGCTTTTCAGAACTACGATGTCCACGAACTACATGTTCCACATTGCAACAATTCCACATTGCGATACCTGCACACTGAAATGTCTCAATATCAGCTGTTTCCAGCAGCGGCACTCTAGCCGAGTGATGGGTTCGTAAATTTTGTTTTTATAATGAATACTACCAAAATGTCCAAGAAAAGAAAAGCTGATGAAGATGGAAGGTATTTTAATGAGACATGGGAAAGTGAATCCATGTTTGTGCTTATGGAGATAAGCCGGTATGTCTTATTTGCAATGAGGCAGTGGCAGTGCCCAAGGAATACAATTTACGGCAGCACTTCGACATCAAACACGGAGCAAAATATGCTAATCTTAGCCACCAGGAAAAGCAACAAAAACTGCAAGAATTAAAATTCAGTTCATTGACAATATGGATACGGCGCAGCTCGCCATTTTTTTTAAAGAAGCGTGAGCACGGACTTGTCTGTCAGTGAGGAGCTCCTGGATGTGGTCGCCATGCACGGGACGACGATGGGGAGGGACATCTTCAATGCAAGATGGAAAAGTCCATAAGTAAAATGAAATTACCCTGGGAAAAGTTGGTGGGGCTTACTACCGATGGAGCACCTGCAATGTGCAAGAACTGGCTTGGTTGGACTGGTGAAAGAGAAAATGCAAAAAAAATAACTACCACACACCTCTGGCAGCTTACCATTACATTATCCACCAAGAAACTCTGTGTGGCAAGATTCTGTAACTGGATAACCTAATGACCAAAGTCATGAAAACGTAATTCTGGTGCGGGGCCTGAAACACTGTCTGTTCCAACAATTTTTGAAGAAGGTGGGCATGGAACAGGGAGATGTGCCTTACCATACAGAAAAATAAAAGGTGGCTGAGTAAGAATGCTGTCCTCAAGTGATTTTTTGAGCTTCGGGATGAAATTGCTATTTTCATGCAAAGTAAAGGAAAACCCTTGCCCAAACTGTCAGACTCAAACTGGCTGTGTGATTTTGCCATGGTGTGTGACATAACAGAGTATCTCGCCCAACTGAACCAGAGGCTGCAGGGCCGTTAACATGTAGTAACGGGGATGTACAATGCAATCACAGGTTTCCAGCTGAAACGCCGAAGTCCTATTGTCGTGCCCACTTTCCTGTCTGTCAGAGCATCTCAACCTCAGTTTTGGGACCTCAGAATTGCATCTCTGCTCTTTGCAGATGATGTGGTTCTGTTGGCTACATCAGACCGTGACCTCCAGCATGCACTGGTGAAGCGGTCGGGATGAGAGTCAGCACTTCCAAGTCTTAGGCCATGGTTCTCTGCCAGAAAACGGTGGAGTTCAAGTATCTCTGGGTGTTATTTATGAGTGAGGGCAAAATGGAGCCGGGAGATGGACAGACGAATTGGTGCAGCGTCTGCAGTAATGCAGGCGCTGTACCGGTCCGTTGTGGTGAAGAGGGAGCTGAGCTGGAAGGCGAAGCTCTCGATTTACAGGTCAATCTACGTTCCAACCCTCACCTATGGTCACGGGCTTTTGGTAGTGACCGAAAGAATGACATCGCGGATACAAGCGGCCGAAATGAGCTTCCTCCGCAGGGTGGCTGGGCTCAGCCTTAGAGATAGGGTGAGGAGCTCAGACATCCAGAGGGAGCTCAGAGTAGAGTCGCTGCTCCTCCGCATCGAAAGGAGTCAGCTGAGATGGTTCGGGCATGTGATTAGGATGCCCCCCCGGGCGCCTCCTTTTAGAGGTTTTCCGGGCACATCCAACTGGGAGGAGACCCCGGGGCAGACCCAGAACCCGCTGGAGAGATTATATATCTCGTCTGGCCTGGGAACACCTCAGGATCCCCCAGGAGGAACTAGAGAGTGTGGCTGGGGAGAAGGAAGCCTGGGGGGCCCTGCTTAGCCGGCTGCCACCGCGACCCAGCCCCGGATAAGCGGACGAGAATGGATGGATGGATGGATGGATTTTTAAAAGCCTTCAAATGTATACAGTATCATGAAATGTATTTCAATCAAGAATCGGGACAATGTTATGTGCGTGCATTCTAATGGTTGTGTTTGCATTTAGTTTGTTTTGTGTTTGTTGTTATGTGCAGGGATTGATCCATGGATTAGGATGGTGTGTAATATCGTGTCTCAGGGTAGCTGTTGGAACACAATGAATATGCCACAGACTGCACATTAGATCAGAGCACATTTATTTATTGTACCATAGTTCTGCCCCTCTCAACAGTGCATTATAATATTTGTGAGATGATAAAAAAACTAAATAACTTTTTCTATTATAAAGAGCCAGCCAATGGCAGGCTTGTCCCCACAGCCTACATCCTCTCAGCCAGACTAGTACAGACTGAACAGTGCCATGAGTGAACACATAGCCCTAACAAGACAATTGGGGGAGCTAATGATAATGGGAGATATGGTCTCTCACTCTCTCTCACTCATTATTTTCTGTCTACCCAACTGTCTTATTGTTGTCAAATAACAAGAGGAGAAGGGGTAAACAAAAACCCGAGGAACTACACAAACAAGGATTGAAGTTAGTACAGGGCTACTTTATAAAGTCTATATAAAATAACCACATGGTAAAGATTATTTTGTATAATATATATAATGTAACCTGTGTGAATTAAATCAGAGAAAAATACACTGCAAGCTTGTTAGCATCAAACAGGGAGGATGGTTTGCCACGGATGGTTGATTCACAACGAAGAGAGCTCAGGTCAATGACAACAATAATACCAGTTACAGCCACTACTTTCAAAATTCAAGAATGCCTTCCTGTAAAAAAGCATTTTAAGAAGGGACTTAAAATATGCTAATGATGTTGCCCTGTCTAATTTCAATGAGAGTTCCAAATTCTGGGGGCTCAAACAGCAAAAGCCTTTAGTCATGAGCCGGGATCTCGGAACAACCAGGAGAGCTGCATCCACTGATCTCAGGGAGCGCCGGGGCACATATGGAGTCAATAAAGCTTCTACATAATTTGGAAAAAGGCCATTTATAAAGCTTGAAAGTGATCAATAATTTTTTTAAATGAAGCTCTGGCTGATACCATTATAAAGTGAATTACAACAATCCAGGCAAATGTTGTTCATTCTCAGATGTTGTATCATGCTTAGAATTGCACGCCTGCCCAGCTACTTATGCAGGCAACTTAGCAATTATGAAACTCGTTCTATTCGTCTCGTAAATAGGAATGCTCAAACAGCTCTATTCTTATCTTCAGGTACCACAGTGATATATTGCTGCCTCTCCTTCAACAAATGTACTCTTTGTAAGTCGCTTTGGATAAAAGCGTCTGCCAAATGCCCTAAATGTAAAATGTAAATGAGAACAGATAAAAGCATGAATAACCTTATGTAAAACAGAGAGAGACAAAAAATACCTGATTTTAGACATTTTCTTGAGCTGGAAGAAACAACAACATTCTTCACTTGAGCATCAGAACAGAGTTCTGCATCAAATATAATGCCAAGGTTTCTGGCAGCCTGCTTCATAGTTGTGGTAAAGGAACCAAGCTTGCTTTGGACCAGTAGCTCCAGTAACTGCTGCAGTTACTGGACTGAAGAGGGACATATGGCTGTGTGTCGTCCGCATAACAGTGGTGGGAGACATCATGGTTTTGAATTATCTGGCTGAGAAGAAGCCTGTATATTGAAAACAAAAGAGGCCCAAGAATGGACCATTGCGGAACACCACAATTACATTGAACTGAAGAGCACGCATTTTGCGGACAATTGAGTTCTATTTTGCAGACAGTTGAAGTTATATTTGAGATAAAATTGTAGCAACTGTAGACCTGTTCACTTTAGACCGACCCACATTTCCAGATGGTGCAGGAGGACAGCGACCAAAAGCGGCACTCAAATCTAAAAGCACAAGGACAGAGCAGTCACCTTTATCTGCTGTTAAAAGTAAGTTGGAGACGTTCACAATGGCTTCACAATGACCCTCCACAACGATTCCAGCTATGAGTGAAACCCTCATCACAGCCTGCCTATGCCAACTGACTACTGTGATGTTCTCATGCCCAACCCAGCCTGTGACATCATTTTGGCACATTCTCTCAATGAAGTTCAAAATGGTTAACTGTTGTTCGAGTCTTAAATACCTCCAGAGATGACATGGAGTTGCATTCGGCTTCATCTGTTGACGAAACAACCTTACCTGTACATATAGATGAAGCAAACCTGTCAACTTCACTCTCTGAAATACTCGCACAGGCACAATCAAGCATCATATTCGTGTAGCCGAGACGAACACTCACGGGTCTCAAACCTGCCACCTTGTCAACTACAACACACCGGCATGGGAGTCGAACGCTCTAACCACTGAGCCGAAAAGCCCAGACCTCTAACTCAGCGGTTAGAAGCATTCTTAAGGCTAGGGTGTGAGGATTTACCACATAATGCTGGCAACTAGCGTGCTAGCTCAGTTGGCATCCGTTACATTCGCAGTGGTGATGCTACACCAACTAAAACAGCGAGCCGACAGAGTAACACCAGAACAGAACAGATAGCTGAAATACAGAAGTTAAAAACCTGTTGAAAACAGATGTAATTGAAGAAAGCCACAGCCCCTAGGCTCCACCAGTGGTTTTGGTGCGTAAGAAAAATGGCACAAAAATGTTTTCCATGCTCAACAACAGAAGTACATGCTCAACAACAGAAGTAAGAGCATTGCTAGTACTGTGTTCATATTACTGTAAGTTCATCAGGAACTTTGCACATCAGTGTTCCGCTACATGCACTCTTCCAATGGACTTCTCAATGTCAGGATGCATTCACTTACCTGAAACACACCCTCTCAAGCCCTCCAGTGGTTACATTCCCTGACTTCACATTGCCATTCTCCCTCTACATGGATGCTTCAACCTCTGCTGTCGGTGCTGTGCTAGCTCAGAGACAGGGACACCAGGAGAAAGTAATTACATATTCTAGCCATGTTCTAACGAAAGCAGAAAGGAAATGGTCAACCTATGATAGAGAGCTCTGGGCCATTGTCTGAGCGCGACGTCATTTTCACCACTACCTCTACAAGCAGCCCTTTGTTATTGTCACAGACCATAAACCTCTCTTGAACTTGATCCTTTTGATTGGACTGTAATTCACAAAGATGGCCACAGCCACCTCAATGACGCAATGTCACATCGCCCTGTTGACACCAGATCTACAGAGCAGAGCACCTCCTGCACTGCTCCTGCCGGTCCACACCGTGAAAAGACACACTCAAGTACGACTTTACCACAGCCTCCTGGTCGAGACAGTGTGCTATACAATCTGTCTCAGCTGCATTTGTGCTTTAACTCCCTGAAGAAGATCTTAAGAAGGAACAGCAACAAGATTCCATACAGTCAGAGGTCATTGGCTGGAAAGGTGGGAAACCACCATACGGAGTACTTGGATGGAAATCCAGTAACTAGTCATCTGTCTGCAGATAAAGTCCTGAAACATGTTCAGCAACTGTGCTACTGGCCATTCATGTCAATATGTGGTACAAGAAATATACTCAATGTGATGCAAGACAGAGTCCCATACCTCAGAGAGCTCCAATGAAAACAATTATTGCTACTGAGCCATTCCAAAAGGTCGCAGCTGACAAGTTGTAGCAACAGGTATGTGCTTGTTGTTCATTCATCCAAGCATCTGTGAAAATGGCATTCCAGAAATGCTGCACACAAATCAGGTCTGACCCAGAGAAACACCTATGTCAACTGCTGGGCATCGAGAAAACACAAACCAGCCCATAACATCCTCAGTGTGATGGCATGATTGAGAGATTTGAGAGAACACTCATTGAACACCCACACTTCTACCGTCAGGCAGGCGATACCGCAGTATCAAGTGCCGCACGAGCAGACTCAGAGACAGCTTCCACAGTCAGGCCATCAGGCTGCTGAACAAGTTCGGCATCAATGTTAAGAGCTAAGTGCTAGTGCTAAGTGTTACTGCTAGTGCTGGTCCTGGTGCTAGTGTTACTGCTAGTGCTGGTGCTAGTGCTGGTGCCAATTGCTGGTGCTAGTGTTGTGTCGACTGTCTGAGAAGGTATTCTGTGACATTCTGTGAATGTCAGCATATAACAATGTATATTTTAGTACATTGATTTATATGTGCACTGCTCACCTGGATATTTTGTTGTATATTCCATTTCATTTTATTCTTATTTTACACAGAATTTATATTTATAGTTCTATTTCTATTTTGCATGGTTCTATTCTATTTTGCTAGTCCTACTTCTATTTTGTATTCTTTTATAATTACTGTCGGCTGTCGGGCGTTTTGCACAAAAGGTTTTTCACTCACTGCTTATACTCACGTGTAAATTGTGAAGTGACAATAAAATACTTGAAACTTGAAACAAGACCTTCAAAGACTGTTGGGTGCTGGGTTAGCAGGTCTTCCTTCGTCGCTAGGCGTTTCACATTCAACGTGTCCACATCCACTCTTTTGACCAGGCTCAGCTATTCACATGCCTCCCTGCCTAGGATGGATACAGGGGAGTGCCTCGACACATAGAATGTGAGGTTTGCTTGGGCCTTCGCTGTGGAACATGTGAGCGTGAGCATCCCTTCAGGCTTCAGCCTCGCCCCTCCATATGCCGTCAGCACAGTTTCAGTGGGTTTCAGGCTAAGCTTTGTTCTCTTCTCATGTCTGGCCTTCCTGACCATGGATTTGAACACCTGAAGTGGCAGGACATTGGCCTCTGCTCCTGTGTCCAACTTGAATTGGACAGGTGTATTGTTGACAGTTATACTTGAGAACCAGGACTTTTCTGTTTTAGCATTTAGTTGGTCTATAATCACTGTTCCAATAAACAGGGCATCAATTTCTGCATCTATTTCATGTACAGGCTTTCTTGTCTGTATATGTCCTGTCCCACACATCCTTGCATAATTATTCTGCTTACCACATCTGTTGCATGCCACTCCATATGCTGGGCACTGGCGTGGCTGGTGTGACTTCCCACATTTTAGACATGTGCTACTTTGTCCTTTGCTCTGTGTCCATTGCGTTGGCTGTTGCTTCATTTTATACTCTGGTGGTTGCTTGTCCATTGGTTTGCGCTTGTTGAGTACATGCACAGCTCTTTCCTGTGTAGCTGCACCCATTGCTTGTATCTGAGCCTTTGCCGTCTCTGCAGCACAACACGTGTCTATCGCTCTCTCCAATGTGAGATTAGGTTCTCTCAAGAGTCTCTCTTTCAAGCGCTGGTCGCTCAAACTAAACACAATGGACCTCATTCACGAACGCAGTTAAGAAAAGGTTAAGAAGAAATTTCTTCTTAACTCCACTTACGAAGTTCCTGCGACAATTTTGGCATTCAAGAAAGTTTTCTTATCTGGGATTGGTTCTTAGCTAAGAACAGGATTTAAGAACGTGGAAAAGCAGTCGTAGCGACCTTTTTGGAGTGCGCCCATGTTCTTAAGGGCTGAATTTGTGAGAAATCATTGGTGATTGCGTTCACATCAATTCTACAGACATCCTCGGATGGAAATAATTATAATAATAATAAATACGAGAATATTTGTATAAGGGCTGGGCGATAAAACGATAACGATATGTATCGCAATAGACACGTAATCAATATCAATAGAAAATGCGTTCGATAGAACGTTTTGATATTTTTTTTTCCTTGTGGGAAGAAACCGGAGCTAAGAGTCTAGCTCTGCTTTGAACCAGAGGTTGCGAAGCAAGGTTGGTTGCATGAACAAAGGCACTCGTCCTCTGGTACCTAGCAACGTATGGAGTGACACGCTAATAGCCAATCATGTAACAGTATCACGTTTGGTTGCGCCGTCTCGTTGTCTCGTGTTCGTGTTTGTTTCTTGAATAACAGAAACAGCGCGGTGTGAGAAGTGAAAGATGAGTGCCGCAACGAGCGAGGAAATTGTCGACAAAAATGGAAAGGTCAGCTCGCCAGTATGGCAGTTTTTTGCATTTTATAAGTCAGACCGTAGTCAGACCAATGTTGTCTGTAAATTATGCAAGACCGTCGTCCGTACTGGTAATACAACCAACTTGTACAACCAACTTCTCAGATCTCAGGTTTCTCTGTTTATTTATTGATAATTGTTACGTTTTCATTGTGATTTTAATTTTCATTCAGACTTATGTTTATATTTATTTATTTGAGTGTTTTCCATGGTTGTGTTGACATTCCTTTTCCCTGTCTGCCTACAATCAGAGGAAGGTAGAGGAAGTTTAAAATAAAAATGTTTAAATTGAGTATATTTTTCTCCTGGTCCTTATTTTAAATAGGTCATACAAATTATCAATAATTATCGATATCGACCGATATGAAACACGATATGAAACACTTTTCTGTATCACAATCATGATACAGTTTTCAGCCATATCACCCAGCCCTAATTTGTATCATTAACAATTATGTTTCACATGCATAGTCATGATTCTACGAGGCATCGTGATGTCCTAAAATAAATAAAAGCACGACACGAACACTGCAAATGGCAGTGAATAAATAAATAAGCACTGAACTCAATCGCGTAACCCTAACCCTAAAATATATCATATGGGCCTACATAATATACATAATATACATAATATACATAGGGCCCAAGGACTTATTGTTGTTTAGGACATTGGTGGACATCACAGATATTGCGCCAAGGATGCGCAATTACGCTCCCGTGAGGCGCGTGTCGGGCTCCGAGTCAGCATCTCTGGGGGGGTGGGGGGGGGGGTGCTCCGTTACTTTGCGGTTCTGATGGGGGGGGGGGATGGATATCGCTGGATATTGGTGGGGACATGTCCCCAGCGTCCCCACTAAATTCTACGCCCATGATAGGCCCTATCAAGATCCACAAGTAGCCTCCTCATGTATCCTCTACTCAACTGTACAATTGAATCTGCTCTCAGCCGTCTTGTTCTCTATTGTTATTTTTCATTGTTAGTTCTATTTTCTTTACCTTGTTTAGTGTGTACATTGTAAGAGCCAGTGGAGAAACATTCCACTGCTCATCTTACTGGTATGATGTTGCGTGGAGAAACATTCCACTGCTCATCTTACTGGTATGATGTTGCATGTGACATGTGACTGCGTTTGGCCGGTGCACCATTGGTTTTCACTGTTTGCTTTGGCATGATTCTGTGTGCACACGGTCCTGTTGTTGCCCTTATAAGGAGCTGGCGGGGCGTGTCTGTATGCTAATTCAGGTGTACGAGCACGCGCATTCCATTTAAGAATGAGTGGCATTCCTCATCGGGTGAGCGCAGCTGAGAACACTTTGGCGGGTTAAGAACACATTTCCCCGCGTTCATGAATCAGATTTCTTAAGTTTGTTCTTACGAAGTTCGTAAGAAGATATTTATGAAGACACTTCACAATGTTCGTGAATGAGGTCCAATCTTATCTCTAATCATATCATTTTCTGAGGCGCCAAATTCACAGTCCTTACTTTTCTGCCTCAGTTCTGTTACATACTTCTCAATGGAAATATTTTCTGCCATAGGATGCGCCCAGAACTGATGTCTCTCGAACACAGTATTTTTCTTCGGCAAACAGTATGCCTTGAAGGCATCCAATATTCCACTCACCGTGAGGTTATCGTCGTCATCCATCGACTTCAAGTGTGTTGTACACCTCCAGTGCTTCTTCGCCTATTGCATGTAACAAAATAGCTACCTGGACCTCCTCATCCTTTTCCTCTGCACCACTCGTGGTCATGTATATCTGAAAGCGCTGTTCCCATCGTCTCCAATTTTCTCCCAAATTGCCAGTTAACACCAGCGGCGACGGTAGTTTAAACTGTTCCATCTTCAGTTAGCTAGCACGTCTTTCGCGGCTAATTCACCCGTCTCGTACCTGCTAGCTGTAGCTCCTTTAGCACAGAAAACTCCGGTGTTTACTCCTTTAGGCAAGATGACGAATTGGACTGACTTCTGACACCATGTAATAGTTCGTTGTCATGACCTTAATCCAAAGAATGGTGAACAGATGTATATTTCTCAGTGCCTGTTTATTTTACACTTGTACTGGAACATAAGCCATTCGAGTAACGTCCGTACATCTCTAGTCGTATCACACACTACCCTGAGTATCCTTGCGCACGTCACATTAACCTAGAGTGTATCAGTGCGTGGCACTATATACTACAATACATAATATACATAATATACATAGGGCCCAAGGACGTATTGTTGTTTAGGACATTGGTGGACATCACAGATACTGCGCCAAGGATGTGCAATTACGCTCCCGTGAGGCGCGCGTCGGGCTCCAAGTCAGCGTCTCTGGGGGGGGGGGGGGGGGGGCTCCGTTACGTTACGGGGATGGATATTGCTGGATATTAGTGGGGACATGTCCCCAGCGTCCCCACAAAATTCTACGCCCATGATAGGGCCTATCAAGATCCACAAGTAGCCTACTCACCAACTGTACAATTGAATCTGCTCTCAGCCGTCTTGTTCTCTATTGTTATTTTTCATTGTTGGTTCTATTTTCTTGACCTTGATCAGTGTGTACATTGTAAGAGCCAGTGGAGAAACATTCCACTGCTCATCTTACTGGTCTGCTGTTGCATGTGACACGTGACATGTGACTGCGTTTGGCCGGTTTTCACTGTTCGCTTTGGCATGATTCTGTGTGCACAGGGTCCTGTTGTTGCCCTTATAAAGGAGCTGGCGGGGCGTGTCTGTATGCTAATTCAGGTGTACAAGCACACACATTCTATTTAAGAATGAGTGGCATTCCTCAACGGGTGAGCGCAGCTGAGAACACTTTGGCGGGTTAAGAGCACATTTCCCCGCGTTCATGAATCCGGCGGACAGATTTCTTAAGTTTGTTCTTATGAAGTTCGTAAGAAGATATTTAAGAAGACACTTAAGAAAATGTTCGTGAATGAGGTCCAATATGTCTTATCATTGCTACGCTGACGACACCCAGGTGTATCTCCCCATAGAAACAATTAAGAGGAACAACAGCTCAGTTAGTATCCTCCTTAAGTGCCTAGACGAGGTCAAAGCGAGGATGGCTAGAAACTTCCTCCAACTAAATGACGCCAAAACCGAAGTGGTACTATTCGGCCCCTCCAACATCACCAAAGCCACTGCTGACTGCTTAGGACCCCTGGCACCCAACCTTCACCCCCATGCCAGAAATCATGGTGTCATCTTTGACCCATACCTCAAGTTTGACAAACAAATAAACTCTGTTGTGAGAGGTTGCTATTTTCAACTACGTAACATCGCCAAAGTAAAACCATTCCTCACACCAAACGATCTAAAAACCGTTACCAACTCACTAATCACCTCACGGCTAGATTACTGTAATTCACTATACCTAGGTATCAACCAGTCACATATATCCCGTTTACAACTGGTGCAAAACGCAGCTGCCCGGCTTATAACTGGGATTAGAAAAAGAGACAGCATCACACCCGTACTGGCATCCCTGCACTGGCTACCTATCAAGTACAGGATTGATTTGAAAGTTTTATTGTTTGTTTTTAAGGCTCTACATGGCCTGGCACCCCAGTACATCACAGAACTTATTCACCCACTCTCCAATCCCAGGACACTCAGATCCTCTGACCTGCTCCTCCTGTCAGTGCCTCGGTCGAGGTTAAGGGCTCTGGGCGACCGCGCTTTCTCAGTTGCTGCTCCAAAGCTCTGGAACAGTATACCATACTCAATCAAATGTTCCCCGTCCATTGAACTCTTCAAAAATAAACTTAAGACACATATGCTCAGCCTGGCATTTGAATGTCTGTGAAGTTTCCCTGACTACTTTTATCTATTTATTTTAACGTATATGATTTTATTGCTTTGTTCTTATTTTTAACTTGTTTTATGTTTTCACTGTACAGCACTTTGGTCATCCAGTGGTTGTTTTAAATGTGCTATGTAATAATAAACTTGATTTGATTTGATTTGATTTGAAAGACGCCAAATGAAGGTGACTAGTGTCTTAATGGTCAATAATATCGCAGGGTGCTGCTGCTGCATCTAAGACTGTTCTCGCAGAATATAGCTCCCAGTTTGGTTTAAATTAATAGTAGAAGTTGATAGTAAATGGCAGCAGATAGACAGTTAGACAGACAAGACAGTAAGACGGCCAAGACAGTAAGATAAACACACACACACACACACACACACACAGACCCGCGACGTTTCATTTACTCCTGACTCAAATGTTCCTAATCTCATTTGTTTGGCCACACAGTAACGTCATTGTCTGAAGTCGTGTTTCCACACACAGGCTTCTTCCGTGGCGGCTCAAACATGTTCATTATATGGATTATAAGAATAACATACTCTGTGCTACGTGTGGTGGCCAGCTGTAACCCACTTCATCAGACCCAAGGATTTTGCTCAAGAGGAAACAACTTGTGAAAATGAGAGAAAACAACCAACTGCGCCGTGGTGGAAGTAAACACGGGGAAAGGTTTGCAAGTGGTGCCTGGGAGTGAATAGGACCGACACTACTGACTTCAGTCGTCATCTCATCTTATCTTCTTTCCCTGCTACGTTTAGAACGGTTCGAATAAATAGACTTCAAGTGATTGACCAAATGGCACACAGAATATCAGAAAACAAACGAGTTCATCAAGTCACACTACTTACGCCCGAGGTCTGGGGAAGCCCATTGATAACAGCACGTCCAAACTGGAGCCGCACTTCACGGTGGCCGCTCGGGTCTGCCGAAGCCTCCGCGGGATGATCTTGCTGTAAAGGTCCTCTTTAGCGGCCATGATTCAGCGGTTCCCCCATGGAGCGATGAGTCCCGCCGCTCCCCGCAGAACCAGCGCTGTGAGTGTGGAGATAACGGGAAGCATGCAGACCGCTGGGAGCTGGAGGAGCAGCCGTGTGCAGCGAGCCTATGGGGCCCCTGGTCCCCGCCCCCTTATGTAGGCCTACTGACTGACTGACGGATAAAAGCGTCTGCTAAATGTAAATGTAAATGTAATTTTAAAAACAACAAGACGTCATTTACAGGACTGTCTTTATTTTGTGCACTAACCAGATACAATAATGTGGTACATTTCCAAAACCCGTTTGCTAAAATGCAATCGTTGGACATACTACATTTGTGATGATGATGATGATGATAATAAAACGATTAAAATAAATACAACGTGACATGTTGTGCATTTGACTTGTTTGGTCACGTCACGGGACACGGGGGACGTCATGGTTGCTGGCAGATGGATTGTGTGGCACGATGACACAGAAGACGCATCCTGCCTCCTGGAAAGCTTGCCTCATCTCCACCTAGTGGACAACACGGAGAACAGCAATTGTTTGGGGAATTGCTGTGAAATATGAAAAAATACAGCAACATTTTTCGAACACCAAGAGCACAGATGTGAGGTTTTGAGGAGCTAAAATCATCAGCCTGTTAATTTGTCCACAAATATCACCTGCAGGGATTTTTGTGAAATACAGTTTTTGGGATAAAGAATCAGATGATCCGGAACCACCTCAGTCACAGGTGTGCCTTCCTGCCAATTACTTTTGCTGATGTATTGCTTTATATACATACACATATATATTATTCCCACAAAACCATTATTTTAAATTCTAAACTCTTTAATTATAAATTACAAACCTTAAGTGAAACCTTCTGCTACACCTGGGCTGTTGACTGTCACTACTTGGTGTCGTACTTAGGAGTACTTAGCAGGAGTACTTAGGTGCATATTTTATGAGTTGGTGAGAAACTTACCACATTTGATTATTTCTGATTATTGCTGCATTTGGAAATAAATACATTTCATATACATTTCAAATTCTTGGTTTGTTGTGTTCTTTATCAACTCTACAGATCTTATGGCAATTCCTGGTGTATTTTAGTACGTTTGGGTCCTGGGGTGATGCCATATTTCTCTTTTGGATGTGATTGCATAGGGGTGACCAACAACGCTGAAAATAGATTGTTACCTAAATGAATTGTCATTTTATGCAAAATATTGTATTACATGTACATATAATACAATATGTACATATATTTGTGGGATAGAAACCTCGGCACAAGGTCACAAAGTTTGGGTAATTTCCAGGTAAAATTCAACAACATCTATTTACCATCACACCTTAATGTACAATCAAAGGACATAAATCTTTTGAAATGCCCGAAAAGGAAACATGACAAAGTATCATTCTTACCAGACTAAATGGCCATGGCTAATGTATTATTTATATACATAATTTGCAATGAATGAAAATCTTTCCTAAAAAGGTTGAAAGATAATAATTATGTGAACTCTTTGGCTCTTCTAAGAACAATTTGAACTGAAAAGGTTCCCAAGCCATTATAGAATCTCAACAGCTCCGCAATGCTGTGTCAGTGAGGCTCACCATTCTCTGTTGGTCCAGACACAAGCCCACCACCGCACCTCCACTGCCTGGCAACTTCACAGCAGAGCCAAACTGTGTAACAGCACCGATACGTTCAGAATGATATGTTACCGATATGTTCAGAATCACAAGGTACCATGATGATATCCATATATATACTGTTATACTCCAATTTACATCATATAGGTTGTATTGAGATCATAAAACTGACAGGTAATAGATAATTGTATGAGTTGTGTCATAGGTGCCAGGTACTGTTTCAGATTGCACTTGTAATTGAATGTAATTGAATGTAATTTTGTCTGACTACAAGAAGCTGGACCTGTTTGGCCAGCTGCACCATCTTCAGGTTCCCTGGACCCAGACACTCATCAGTATAGACAGACCTGTAGGGAGAAGTGAGACGTTTACACAAGTGTTCTGAATCTCTCTTCAAGAGCGATTTGAAATGGGCAGAAACAAGTGGTTGCACAAGAAATGTAGACAACCGTTTTCAAATCCACCTTTGGAAGTAGTGTACGCTCCATTCAATCTATATTGACTGTAGATAAGAGTTTCCAAAGTTTACTACTTTTCAGGAATTTCCACCACGGTCTAAAAAATAGTAGACAAAATAAAGCTGTGTTTCCACCAAAAGTACCTGGAACGTTTTGCCCCAGGAACTACTTTTCAAGAACCAAAAAGTTAATTCAGCCTGTTGCAGTCTGTGTTTCCACAGTGGTCTAAATACCCTCGAAGATTAGGCAAATTAGTACACTGACATACATATGAAATAGAGACGGCTGTTTTTACATGCCACGAACGTCTCCAAAATATTTATTAAAGAACCCTCAAAATGCACACCTACACACACTTATCATAATCCCCTCATGTGTGAACTGCCATTCGCTACACTATTTTACACTTGGTGAAACTCACAATAATTGAATCCTACACATACATAGGATATTTTGGTGAAAGGACAGAGAATAAGCTCGGCCATATGAGGGTTGAATTTGGGCATCCTTTTCAAAGACATTTATTTGTTACGTGCCGGATGTAAAAGGACCTTTAATGTAGGCAAACAGTTTTTATGAGCTATTGCAGAAATTGACTAAGATGATTGAGATGGAGAAATGTACATTTCTTCAAGCCCCACCTTCAAAGTTCCTGAACTTTTGAAAGTACCTATCTGAGCAAGGATTTTCCTACTGTCGCATCAAGTTCCTCAAAAGGTTCCTATTTCCTGGGTTCATGCGGTGGAAACGCGACTCTAGATTCTTGTCTCGACAGAATCTCTAGCAGAAGTGTCATGTGCTTAGCTAGCTCATTCATGACTGGTCGTTAACCTAAGCAAGGGGGAGGTGTCATACGCACATTTCTCTGAATCATCTAAAACTGTGCTGTGCTTGTGCTTACATGGACAACTTATTATAAAGCCTGTGCATGTTCAATTACGACGACACAGGCAGAAATCAATCTACATAAAAAATGGTTGTAGAATCTAGATACTTCTCTGGTGTAAACAGGGCCATTGTAAAGCAGTCACCAGATTACCAGAGGAAGAGTTTACCTGCGTAGCTCAAAGTTCTGGTCCATCAGCTGAGCCAACATGGGCCAGTCACTCTCCTCCAGAGCCTCCCTGGTGTGAAGAGAAGGAAGAAGAAACAAGCTTTTTAAAATGGCTGCTAGTGGTGAATGTAAATAATGGGGATGATTTTTTACGATGGCTAGGAGCATTCAACATGGCACTGCAAAGATGGAACTGACAACCAATTTGAAACTGACTTGGCTTTATCCGTGAGCTGAGCAAAAGACTTCATGGCCTCCACCACGAGAGGCTCTCCTGCAGAACAAACAGCAGAGCAGAGTTTCTGAAAATAAAACTTTGGGATTTTCCAACATGGACCCTATTTTCCCATAATTTGGGGTCCAACTGACTAATGTGGATAACATTCTTTGAAATTGGTTGAGTATTGAGCTAAAATGCAGCCACAAAGCATCTGCATTGAAACCCTTTTGGGCAATACTGCCTGTCAATGTAGGGCTCAGATTGTTATAAGAAGACATTATGGAAAAGGTCTTTACAGAGAAGATATTTCGCTTGGATGTGACTTGAAAGTCGGCAAGTGGAGAACCTTAAATAAAGAATGTTGCAGTTACAGGTATAAGCCAAGCCCATTAGGTTTCGTAACCCTGAGTGGGCCTGGAGGCTGGATGGGACACATGATGGAGTGATGGGTGGATACTACCGCTTAGCCAGCGCTGTCGCACATCGCCGTGGATGCGTCCTGAATCACTGGGGTCACTCAGGAAGGCCAGCCAAAACACAGGAAGACAGCTCATGTCCATGGGGATGTAATCTCCTGATTACACATACACACACACACACACACACACACACACACACACACACACACACACACACATACAGTTGAAATCCCTGGCCTGTACACTTGTGAAGAATACAGGGATAAACAGACGGATACATACCATAGCCCCGTTCCTCCATGAGTTGCTTACTAAAATCCATGTAGACCAAGCCTTCATAGACCTAGGAGGACAGATGTGTGACTCAACATGAGTGTGTTGATTGTGTGATTCCTATACTACTCTATGCTACAACTGCCCAGTTGTTGTCCAAACTAGGTGGTTCAGCACTTGGGATTAGTTTTGTAGGAGTCTCTCGAGTTTGTGTTCACTGTTAATAGCCAACTATGTGCTTAAAGATCCCACCTCCAGCAACATGATTGGTCGAAAGAAATATGAAGCAAAAGAAAGTGAAACGCCCTGTTCACTCAGATTTCATCTGCTGTTTGATTTGAGAGACTTGGTCTACGATGACCTTGACCCCTGAACATTGTGGTTAAGTATGCAGTGATGTACGTGGTAACGACCTGCACAACTCTGTCCTGGAGGCCTGCTGTGATGAAGAGCTCGTCCGTCTCCACATTGAGAATGAAGTTGGCTCTGACAGGCTTTGGGAGGTCCTGCCACCAACATGTCACAGATCAATGGCTAGGACTCAAACTTTCCTCGTTCCTTCTTCTATGGATTCACAGCAAATTCAAACAATCCAATACAGAAGACCTGGCAAGGCTTGGGTTGGAAAATACATATACAATGCATTCAACTGTAGACAAATATAGCCTAAGTCAAAAGGGACAAAAGTGTCAATCAATGATCAATGACAATGGCTAAATAAATGTTAATAGTATTACATACAGCCAAGTAAATACCACCATTTCTGTGTACCTATTCTGATCTTACACACATTTCCCCTCTGGGATGAACTAAGTATTCTCTATGTCGTGCAAATAAATGTATAGGGTTATCGATCAACATCATAAACACTTGCCTGCACACTTGCCTGCATTCAAATACATTTCCATTAATTGTGGAAATGGTTGTAATTTAAACTTTTTCTTACACCCTCTGTGATGTTGTAGAATTTCATAAGACACTTCAGGGTTGCTGAGACGATTGCACTGCAAATTATGGAATCAAACAAAAATTGCATGACATTTGAAAACATTCACAAAACCAAATCTCTTGTTCCTTTCAGACTCTTGATTTACCTGCTTCCGGCTAGGCCCTTTGGAAGAACAGAAAAAGTAACAAGGACATTTTTACATTGATATTAGAAAAATAAAAACGCTGTGAACAATTATTTTAATTGTAAAGAGCAGGTCCTCACCACTTGCCGAGGGATGTTTGTGTCATATTTCAGTGTAAAGTTCTGCTTTGTCAAAGCAATACTGCCAGGGAACAAAAGAACACTCTTGAACAAATGTTACACTTATTCATTATTAAACTGAAAAACTAATGATGTAATAATTTCCATGGTCCAAAAAAGAATACAGTAATCTATGGATGACCTGAAAGGCAACATAAAGAAAATAAAGAAATAATAATAATAATGTATAAATACATATATACGCACACACTATAAATATTTTACAAAAAAATACAGGTGAAACAGCAGAAGTGTGTCTTCTTGAGGGACATTAGGATTATGTGAGATCCACAGATTCCTTTGTTCTTTTAGAAAATATTATATATTATCAGTATATTATCAGTTAAGCAAAGGCTGTGCACAATGACTGATCCACAATGACTGATCAACATCACATCTGCCTCTGCTTTGGCTAAAATAGGCATATAACCATAGAAATAGCCTATTTGATACGGGTTGATCCAGACCATGAGATCTCTATGATCCAGAGATTTTCACCGTACTGTCTCAGGGGTCTTCCGGATGTTCTCTTGAATCTCACAGAACCCTAATGATACTAATACAATAAACTCATTTATTGTAAGCAAAATATATATTATTGGGTTCAAACATGATTTCAAGAGTATACACAAATCATGGAGCAGCATGTTGGTGCGAAGCGGCATTCTCACCCTTGTTTAGAGCAGAACTGACAGAACTTCTTACATGTGGCCTGCAGTAGCCGGAGACCTCCAAGGTATCTATGAAATAAAATGGCACGGTCTGCTGGTTAAAATGACACGTTGGGTAGATGGGTAACTGGTTAGTAGTAGGATCATATTGTGTTGATCTGTTTTCAACATAAGAATGTGTCTCTTGTCTTGTTCATTGGTCGGTCAATACAAGGACCTAAAGGATTGTTGTTTGTATGCTGGGTTGTATGGTTTTAATTTTTATCCTCATGTGCATTTTTCTTTTAATTTGTATTATTACATTTGTGTATCTGTCTTACTTCTACTCTCACGTTTGTTGTTGTACAATACATCATTATCATGTAAAGCACTTTGTAATGAACGTTATAAAGGTGTTGTACAGATAAAGCGTATTTATGATGACAATGAAAACATTTGAAATATGGTGAACAACGTAGCAATGTTAAATACCAACCCTTCCTTCCTGCTGATGCAGAACAGATCTTGCAGGCTTCCAAACTCTGTAGGGTCATTGAGCAGATGAGGTAGTAGAACCTACGTAACAGACTCACAATTAACCATCGCCTTTGTATAATATGAGCAGCATTTCCACTGCAGGAATTTACCCAGGAACTAGGAAGCTTTGGAAGAACTCGGTGCATTTCCACCACAGGTCTAAATTCATTTATCGTAATTTAGCCCCAAAAAATTCCCTGCTGTAGCTTCTTTCGAAACATTCAGGAACTATGAAGATGAAGGTGGGCCTTGCAGTGCTGAAAATGCCTCGGCCTCAGTCATCTCATGATCAATCTATGGTCAATACATGACCATCACATAACAAATAAACATCACAAAAAAGAAAGAAAAACACGTGGACAAACGTGATTCTAATAATAATACATTGCATATATGTATCACTTTTCAAGACTTCCAAATATGTGGCATTTTATTTATTTATTAATTAAGGCTCTTGTAAAAAAATGGAAATTGGGTTGGAGAAGAAAGGGAATGACATGTAGCATAGGACCACAAGCATGAATGGAACCCGGTCGCTATGAGGCATATGGATTACATGAAGAGTGCACTAGCAGGTTGAGCCACCATGCTGCCCCAATATGGGGCTTTTTCCAATAAAAATCACACCAGTGAAAAAGATGGAAGGATTCAACCCTCAGCCTCATTTAGCCTTGTGAAGATGAGCATATGCTCCATCCTATTTAGAGGATTTCATTATAGTGGAGTATACATAGTGGTTTCACTTTTTTCACTTTTTTCGGACGAGCGGATGAGGGATTATGATAAGTGGGTGTTTGTAGGTCAGCATTTGGCGTGTTCTTCAATACATCCATGTTTTGGAGATAAAAGGACATGTAAAAACAGCTATCGCTGTTTCATATGCCTAATTTGGAGGATTTGCAGGATCTTTAAGCACTTTAGACCAGCGTTTCTCAACCTTTATTCAGTCACGGCACCCTTTAAAATATGGAAAATCTCAACTCACCCCAGTCTAATATGTATTAAAAAACCAACACAAATTTTTTTTGTCATTGTGGTTATTCCACATACCCCAACGATGACGTTGACGCTGGGACATTAGGAACGTGGCATGTGAGACTTTGAGGTGGCAGCCACCTGTTCAGTGGCCCGCCCCTAATGTTCTGCATTTTCTGGATAACTTGTAGTTGTCTATAGTCGTCACAGTCCGTCTCTGTACCCCTCAAGTGCTTTATGTTTTGGGGGTTTTGCACCACCTGCTGGACATTTTATGTGTTGTCTGCCATGTGTTGTATCCATGTATGTTTTAGTTTAGTTATTGTTTCATGTTTTGTCTTATGTTCTGCTCCTGTGTTGTATTGATTGTCCGCACACATTTCCCCTTCCCTGATTTGTTCTGTGTCAGATCCTCGTCTTGGTTCACATGTGAACCTGTTCCTGTCACCTGTCCCTGCCTGCGCCTTTTTGAAAGAATAAATAATTCATCCCACTGCCCGTATTTGGGTCCTTTCCCCACCTTCCTCTTTACCGCTCCATGACAATAGTTTTGGGCCAGACTGGGAACATCATTCAGGCCGGGAAATAAAGTTCCAATCAGGCCACTCCAGTCTCGGGGTGGGATTATGAATGTTATGAATACTATGAATATTGAATTATGACATGTAATGTTCAAAATATTAATGATTGTTACTAATAAATATTGAGTAGAAGGAGAATACTTCACAACTGATCATTAAACATGTATTAACACACACACACACATACCAAATGCCCTTATATTGCAATGCTGCCTGGAAAAGACACATCAAAAATTCCACTCTTAAGGCTTATGGTAAAAATTCATATTCATTAATCAAATTCTGGTGGGTTTCCCCTCCACCCCCTGCTGAAGCGCTGGTGTTATGCTTGACAGCCTTGGCAGCAGTGGCCTGGCCCACCTCTAGTTCAGTGGCCTGGCCCGCCTCTAGTTCAGTGGCCCGCCTCTAGTTCAGTGGCCTGGCCCGCCTCTAGTTCAGTGGCCTGGTCTGCCTCTAGTTCAGTGGCCTGGCCTGCCTCTAGTTCAGTGGCCTGGTCCGCCTCTAGTTCAGTGGCCTGGTCCGCCTCTAGTTCAGTGGCCTGGCCCGCCTCTAGTTCAGTGGCCTGGTCCGCCTCTAGTTCAGTGGCCTGGTCCGCCTCTAGTTCAGTGGCCTGGTCCGCCTCTAGTTCAGTGGCCTGCCTCTAGTTCAGTGGCCTGGCCCGCCTCTAGTTCAGTGGCCCGCCTCTAGTTCAGTGGCCTGGCCCGCCTCTAGTTCAGTGGCCTGGCCCGCCTCTAGTTCAGTGGCCTGGCCCGCCTCTAGTTCAGTGGCCCGCCTCTAGTTCAGTGGCCTGGCCCGCCTCTAGTTCAGTGGCCCGCCTCTAGTTCAGTGGCCCGCCTCTAGTTCAGTGGCTTGGTCTGCCTCAATTTCAGTGGCCTGGCCCGCCTCTAGTTCAGTGGCCTGGCCCGCCTCAGCTGCATGTTTCAGTGGCCTGGCCCGCTTCTAGTTCAGTGGCCTGGCCCGCCTCTAGTTCAGTGGCCTGCCCGCCTCTTAGTTCAGTGGCCTGGCCCGCCTCTATCAGTGGCCTGGTCCACCTCTAGTTCAGTGGCCTGGTCCGCCTCTCGTTCAGTGGCCTGGCCCGCCTTTAGTTCAGTGGCCCACCTCTAGTTCAAGCGGCCTGGCCTGCCTCTAGTTCAGTGGCCTGTCCCGCCTCTAGTTCAGTGGCCCGCCTCTAGTTCAGTGGCCTGGTCCGCCTCTAGTTCAGTGGCCTGGCCCGCCTCTAGTTCAGTGGCCTGGTCCACCTCAAGTTCAGTGGCCTGGTCCGCCTCTAGTTCAGTGGCCCGCCTCTAGTTCAGTGGCCTGGTCCGCCTCTAGTTCAGTGGCCTGGCCCACCTCTAGTTCAGTGGCCTGGCCCGCCTCTAATTCAGTGGCCTGGTCTGCCTCTAGTTCAGTGGCCTGGTCTGCCTCTAGTTCAGTGGCCTGGTCTGCCTCTAGTTCAGTGGCCTGACCCACCTCTAGTTCAGTGGCCTGGCCCGCCTCTAGTTCAGTGGCCTGGTCTGCCTCTAGTTCAGTGGCCTGGCCTGCCTCTAGTTCAGTGGCCTGGTCCGCCACTAGTTCAGTGGCCTGGTCTGCCTCTAGTTCAGTGGCCTGGCCCGCCTCTAGTTCAGTGGCCTGGTCCGCCTCTAGTTCAGTGGCCTGGTCCGCCTCTAGTTCAGTGACCTGGTCCGCCTCTAGTTCAGTGGCCCGCCTCTAGTTCAGTGGCCTGGCCCGCCTCTAGTTCAGTGGCCCGCCTCTAGTTCAGTGGCTTGGTCTGCCTCAATTTCAGTGGCCTGGCCCGCCTCTAGTTCAGTGGCCTGGCCCGCCTCTAGTTCAATGGCCCGACTCTAGTTCAGTGGCCTGGCCCGCCTCTAGTTCAGTGGCCTGGCCCGCTTCTAGTTCAGTGGCCTGGCCCGCCTCTAGTTCAGTGGCCTGGCCCGCCTCTAGTTCAGTGGCCTGGCCCGCCTCTAGTTCAGTGGCCTGGTCCACCTCTAGTTCAGTGGCCTGGTCCGCCTCTCGTTCAGTGGCCTGGCCCGCCTTTAGTTCAGTGGCCCACCTCTAGTTCAGCGGCCTGGCCTGCCTCTAGTTCAGTGGCCTGTCCCGCCTCTAGTTCAGTGGCCCGCCTCTAGTTCAGTGGCCCGCCTCTAGTTCAGTGGCCTGGTCCGCCTCTAGTTCAGTGGCCTGGCCCGCCTCTAGTTCAGTGGCCTGGTCCACCTCAAGTTCAGTGGCCTGGTCCGCCTCTAGTTCAGTGGCCCGCCTCTAGTTCAGTGGCCCGCCTCTAGTTCAGTGGCCTGGCCCACCTCTAGTTCAGTGGCCTGGCCCGCCTCTAATTCAGTGGCCTGGTCTGCCTCTAGTTCAGTGGCCTGGCCTGCCTCTAGTTCAGTGGCCTGGTCCGCCGCTAGTTCAGTGGCCTGGTCTGCCTCTAGTTCAGTGGCCTGGCCCGCCTCTAGTTTAGTGGCCTGGTCCGCCTCTAGTTCAGTGGCCTGGTCCGCCTCTAGTTCAGTGACCTGGTCCGCCTCTAGTTCAGTGGCCTGGCCCGCCTCTAGTTCAGTGGCCTGGCCCGCCTCTAGTTCAGTGGCCTGGTCCGCCTCTCGTTCAGTAGCCCGCCTCTAGTTCAGTGGCCTGGCCCGCCTCTAGTTCAGTGGCCTGGTCCATCTCTAGTTCAGTGGCCTGGCCCGCCTCTAGTTCAGTGGCCTGGTCCGCCTCTCGTTCAGTGGCCTGGTCCGCCTCTCGTTCAGTGGCCTGGCCCGCCTCTAGTTCAGTGGCCTTGTCCACCTCTAGTTCAGTGGCCTGTTCCGCCTCTAGTTCAGTGGCCTGGTCCATCTCTAGTTCAGTGGCCTGGCCCGCCTCTAGTTCAGTGGCCTGGTCCGCCTCTCGTTCAGTGGCCTGGCCCGCCTCTAGTTCAGTGGCCCGCCTCTAGTTCAGTGGCCTGGTCCGCCTCTAGTTCAGTGGCCTTGTCCGCCTCTAGTTCAGTGGCCTTGTCCGCCTCTAGTTCAGTGGCCTGGTCCGCCTCTAGTTCAGTGGCCTGGCCCGCCTCTAGTTCAGTGGCCTGGCCCGCCTCTAGTTCAGTGGCCTGGCCCGCCTCTAGTTCAGTGGCCTGGCCCGCCTCTAGTTCAGTGGCCTGGTCCGCCTCTAGTTCAGTGGCCTGGCCCGCCTCTAGTTCAGTGGCCTGGTCCGCCTCTAGTTCAGTGGCCTGGCCCGCCTCTAGTTCAGTGGCCTGGTCCGCCTCTAGTTCAGTGGCCTGGTCCGCCTCTAGATCAGTGGCCTGGTCCGCCTCTAGTTCAGTGGCCTGGTCCGCCTCTAGATCAGTGGCCTGGTCCGCCTCTAGATCAGTGGCCTGACAGTGGCCATTTTTTTTATCTGCGACCTGTGGGCCATTTAGATAGCCAGGCCCACAGGAAAACTCCCGGGGCTCCCGATGGCCAGTCCAGGCCTGGGGATTTTTTATGCATTTTATTATGTCTACAATATCAGAATAGATTTTTTACGATACCACTGACGAAGTCAAATGGTACCCCTCGGTGCCACAGTGTGTGTGTGTGTGTGTGTGTGTGTGTGTGTGTGTGTGTGTGTGTGTGTGTACCAGAGTCTGGCTCTCCACCAGTGTAACCTCAGCCCAGAAATTAGAGATGCTCATGGCGATGGTTTTTCCATTGAATCCATCAGAAGGGTTGCCCATTAATCCGACCCTGTCCATAAATACAGAAGAGAAACCATGTTTACCGCATCAACAAAAAGAAGCAAGTCCTTATGCTTTCTGTGAATACAATGTTTGTGATTGTAAACCTCAATCTGGTTTAAGCCAATGTTTGTCAAATGGGCGTCCTTGTAATTTATTTCAGTTTTGTCATCTCATGTATCTTAGAGTAAAAAATTGTTTGTGAACGACTGGATTGAACTGTTTATATTCATGTCATACATGAAGTACTTGTCTCGCCTAATCCTTTGCTCTACTACCAGACACCATCGGGGGCCTATCAAGCTATACATTTGAACAGTGTGCGATATACTCTTACCTTGCATATGATCTGCATATGATTGGTTTAGCAGGTGTGTCCTGTTGCTTGGCAGAGTAATGAGTAAGCCACTTTGTATAGTCTGACAGTCCCTAAGACATGAGGAGAATCGACCATAGAGTCATGTCTAGATGAACAGGAATTGTGTGCATATTCAGCAATACAGATATATGTAGATACTGGATAATATTTCAACAATGTCAACACGTTATTATAATGTCTAATAGGAAATCTAATTCACTGACCACTTGTCCAATGAGCTGGAACCCTGTTGGGAGCTTCATCCCAAAGACAGGGAGTTGCCTTTCGTTGATGAGCCACTCCTACAGAGAGTCACGTTTTTTAAGTCAATTCAGTTCTGTTGTGACTGAAAGAGCTAAATACTCATTTTCTGATTTTTTTGTAATCTATACGTTTGACAGATATGTAAAAGTAGCACTTGATATCAAGTTAGTAAAAACAGATCTGACATTGGCTTTCCTGTGAAGTATAGCAGCTAACAAGGTATCTCTTGGAAGTCGTTTTGGACAAAATTGTCTGCCAAATGCCCTAAATGTAAATGTAGGGTATCAATATCAACCTCAGGTGCTCTATCATGTTAACAACACAAAGAAATCAAATGCCAACAGTGAAATGTGGGAAATGTGGGAAACAAAGCAAAGCTTTTGGACCAATGAGATATCAGGTGAAATATCTTTTCTATCATACAAACCCAGAACCGTCCAAAACTCCTGTCTTGAGCTTGTGGCTTCAGACTGAGGAACTCTGAGAGGTACGATAAAGTGTTTTGACGGAGACAGTAGAAGACCACGCTGGCTAACTGTGAGTCTGTGAGCTCTTCTTCTGGCTTCTCCAGAAAGCGGTTTATCCTTGGAGACACAATAACCATCATTCCACATTTAGTAATCATGTTGTACACTTTATTTTATGATTCAGTAATGTTTTGAGATGCGCCTTTGTTTCTTAGTACGCTTGTTTCTCACCTGTAAGTCTCAGGGCACACCTCCACGATGCCCCTGGAGCTGGGCTTCTCTCCTTCCTCCAACTCATAGTATATGGCCAGCTCTCCAGGCTGCAGGCACACACATGCACACATTCACGCACGCACACACGCACACACACACAATCATAATCATAATATTTTGTAGACAATTCTAAACTCACCCTGCAAACTTGTACCTGAAGATATAATCCAACCCCCTCCTGTTTGATGAATCGACAGTCTGCACATATTACTAAGTATAAGACACAATGAATAATTGATGGAGACTGAGGATTAAGTATGTTAACAAACATCCCCACATTTGCTAGTATATTGTACCACTTTGAGAAATGGCAAAACTGACAGAGCTCTCAAGATTTCTTTGTCACTGGGAGCACTTTAAATGAACGATAGCCTGTTAGTTAAGCTAATCGTAACCAAGTGCTTTCATAGCTGATATCATTAGTTAGTTATAATAAAATCCTTTGTAATGATCTGTTTTATTTAATAATGCTGGTGCTCACAGCCTTCACATAGCACATGACAAAACTCAGACACACTGGATTTTAACAGGTTTAGGTGTTTTGGAATATACCTTGAATATATAATAAATGTAGCAATTATCAGAAGCTTGACATGTGAAAGTATGCGTTGTGCATTTTCTTTATGGGTCACAGTCTTTTTACACGTTTTATGGCACATCTATTCATCAGTCATTAACCGTCAGTTGACGGTTAATGTAAATCAAATCAAATGAATGCGTAAACTTTACCTTGGACCTGAAGAAGCGGACAACTTGAGCAATGTCAAAGTTCTGATCGGCGCAGAGCATGTCTCCAGCTATCTGCGTCCAGAACACACAACATCTTGATCATATATGTTGTATATTTCCTTTCTTAATGAACCCAGGGACAGTCAGTGAAACTATAGATAAATATAGTGGGATATAGGCCTAGACATTGTTCAAGAGAAATACAGTATGTGCCTCTGAGCCATTGTGAGAAAAAGAACACCATCATACCACCATGACGTCGTCCTGTAGCTTTCGGCTGCTTATGGCCAGCTGCAGGTCAGCCACAGCGCCCAGGCGGTCCTCCAGGGTGGTGCTGCCGTCGTTGACCACATTCTCCACTGGGAAGTCATTAGCCGTCGCCCAGCGCTCAAAGTGCTTATACCTTAATAATACAAAGACGAACAACAAAGCCTATCAGGTAGGTAGTAGTCAAGTAGTGTGAAAAGGGAAACATAACAAAGGATTTGCACTCACTTGTCTGCATTGGTGACAAGATAGACTTCAGTGAACAATTGCCGTCTAGAACAATGGAGGAGAGCGGTGGTCAGCAGAGTTGAACTAGTGTCTACAGAACTTGGAGTCCTGGAGGTGAATGTATTTTGTGGCTGCGTGACAGTTTTAACTCACGTGTTGACGGTCTCCCACCAAAAGTCCAAGATCTTCTTGCCTCCTATCCCAGGAAGCAGAGCCTTTGGTACCCCAGCCAGGTGGCGATACAACCCTGTGTCATCATTCTGGAACAGGGGCAGCAGGGCAGGTATGATTGGGGGAGGACAAGGCGCAGGAGGTGGTGCTGGTGTTAATGAGTAACTGGGATGTCATAACAAGGGCGTTACATTACAAAGGCTTTTCTTAGAAATAATTTTAATTAGATCAATATCTTATAACAGAGCTATCTAGTACCTTCGTTGTTTATTAGGGATACATTCGCATTATGGTCTGGTACACAGTCTATAAAGTAGTCTTCGCTGACAAACTCCGCAAAGCCAGCCTTTTCAAGTCATACTTGTTCCGTACTTGCTCCGTAATATTCTGTACATTACTGTTGGAGTGATATTGGATCACATATGGGGCTTACTTCAGTGCACAGCACACCCATGTATCCAAACTTTGGACCCATTTACGTTATGCGCGTTAGCTAATACCTGCAGTCACTTTATTATTTGTTCATTATTTGTTGTTTACCTTTATTTGTGTCTCTAAAATGGTGCCATGCCCAGCCACTAGAATTATACAGATCATCGACGAAGCTTGCTTTTATATTTGCAGATGGAAATGTAGCTGGTCCAGTTGAAGCAGCGGAACGCAGTGTTTTACTGACTGAGGCGGACCATGGACTGAGGACACTTCAGGTTACATACACATTTCCTTAAAGGGCCAGTGGGCCTATTCCTTATGGACCCTCCAGTGTCTTCACCAGGGCATCCGCGACCTCTACTGTCCGCTCAGGTACTGCATCGGGTGCGCCAAACATGTATTACACTTCATTACAGTGTGGCGTGCAGGTTATGGGAGGCGTTGTCCATGATACTGAGTATTTTACTCAGCATCCTCCTCTCAGAGACCTCCACCGTAATACTGAGTAGTTTACTCAGCATCCTCCTCTCAGAGACCTCCACCGTAATACTGAGTAGTTTACTCAGCATCCTCCTCTCTGAGACCTCCACCGTAATACTGAGTAGTTTACTCAGGATCCTCCTCTCCGAGACCTCCACCGTAATACTGAGTAGTTTACTCAGCATCCTCCTCTCCGAGACCTCCACCGTAATACTGAGTAGTTTACTCAGCATCCTCCTCTCCGAGACCTCCACCCAAGACTCCAGTTCCACTCCCAGGACAGAACCCGCTTTGCTGATGAGCTTACTAAGTCTGTTAGCATCGGCTGCCTTCACACGACACAAAAACACACCAATTGCTGAAGAATGGGACTTAGCAGAGGAAACCTTCGTTTACGTCACCCTATCGTGATTTATAACGTAGCGAAGAAGCATGTTTGTAAAAGGGACTAGTTATTCCTTGTCATGACAACACAAAGCTTTTCCTTAGTCAACTTTAGATTTGTGGCTAATGACTATGGTATAAGTGGGATAATCATAATTATACCTTACTTATAGTGCAGAGCTAATTTTGGGAATCCAAACAGCAAATTGAATTTGAATGTAGCCAAAGAAATACTGCTAAACTGACATACATACATACAAGTTCACTATGTGTCCACTTTAGTGGACAAGAGATATTGTACTTTACACAAAACTGTATGTTACTAATTTTTATTTTTATAAAGACATACATAGGCGTCCTACAATGCAATGCTTACAAACACCATTTAATTCAGTTAGTTACATTGTTGCAATGCAATTGATCTAGTCTCCAGCTGGGCTTCGTGAAAGAATACAAAAGAAGCCAGGTAACTTTTACTTGGATGACATAATTTACATCAGTGTCAAACTGAAAATAATAGAAAAAAGGAATGGACCCACAGCGAATAAAACATTCTGGAGAATTGAGAGACGAAAAAGAAAAACATGTACATGAAAATTGTTCATATAAGAGCTTATTAAATGTTGACAGAACCATCATAGCATATTTGTTGTGCTAGGCATTTAAAAGGCAACAAGAAATCCATTTTAAAGTGTATATAATATGTATTTGATCGTTTGTTTTCATATTTAATACATAAAACCTTAATTTGGGGGTGTTTTTGTTAACAGTATTTCAACACTTTCAGAATTCCCATGGCAAGTCTTCCAGGCTCTTTTTAAAAACGCTCACTTTTCGGCCACACCATTTCATGCACACTCGATCTATCATGTTAACTGAAAGCATTTCAAGTATTAATTTGGCCCAAACACGGTCAAATATGCCAATATACCCGTTGCCCTCCAACGCCTCACTGGGGGTCGCTGCTTGATGCTCCCACAATGCCGTGCTGCCTTAGAAGGTTCCTCAGGATCTGGTTCTTAGATTTCCAGTCTTCCACCTGAGTACAAGTAACATAGCAGAAAATAGCCATTAAAACGACAATAGTGTTCAACATTTTCCAAAACTTTAACATAGCTGGCATGTACCTCCTGCCGTAGTAGCTGGTTGTCTATTTTGAGACGATCAAGAGTGCCAATGTCTTCTCCGAGCTTCAGATTGCTCTGTCTTAGTTCCTTGATGTAGTCACAGGCTTTGGACAGGATTCCCCCTTTACTCTGTATCACGAGCAAACACAAGAAACCTTATTTATGCAACCCTACTCGGTGTACTTGATGGTATCTGATGTATTGGATTGTAATTGGATATTAAGCTAAACGTGCAAAGTGAAAGAAATATTGCGATAACTTACGCTCACCTGGCCCGTCTTGGTATAGTCCACGTTGCAGTCCGGGATTGTCTTTGAAAGCTGCACGATCCAGTTATTTATTTTGTCTCTTCGCCTGCGCTCAACTGTAAGGGAGCCCAGGAATAATGTTAATCATGGGTCACCATTAAGGGTGATTCTCCAAATCCATGATTCGCTTCAGACCTCGATTTTTGAGGCAAGGTTCGTTTTATACCTCGATTTTTATTTATTTGTTTTTTTTAGAAGGGTTGATGAAGAAAACTGCCATTGTTTGACTGTGACTATTTTCCTTTCCTGTGCCAACAAGAATAAACAAACAAAAGAACAACTGTAAACAACAATGCTGTTGTATAGCAATCACCAGGAGAAAAGCTATTCTTCTCTACCTTCAATGAACATTCAAGTTAACATTTCACAATGATACATTCTGGAACTCTTTTGACATTTCCCATTAACTTCTCAGTTATATGGTTTACAATCTGGAACTCATTCTTTTTTTTTTTTTTCTGTTTCTTCCCCCCCCCAGGCCATGAGTCTATGTGAGGTCACAGTCACTCACAAGTCCAGGCTAACAACTGGTTTAATGACCCATCCAGACCTGGTCTGTAACAGTCTTTCTGTACCAGCATGTATGTTGACACCGGGGGTGTTTGAACCAGTCCCATGTCCAGCTTCATCTTGGCAGGCACTGTGCTCTCAGCTGGCTGTGGAGCAGGCACTGCCTGGAGATGGCAACGTTTATGCCAGAGAATTCCTCCCGGCTGTGTCTCGATAAAGTAAGAGCGTGGTGTGACACTCACTGGTCACTATTGTAGGAGCTATCCAGGATTGGCCCCCTCTGTGGACGACCTGATTGATTTGGAGGTTCAGCTTTGTGAGAACATCTGTCTGTTGTAGTAGATGGCTTGCTTCTTTTTTTCAGCCTCGTCCTTCTGCTTGATCCGTTTCTTATCAGGCCATGTGGGTTGCAGGTTTCTTTCGAGGGTAAGAGGCGTAGTCCTGATCTTCTGGCCCACTAGGAGTTCAGCTGGGCTGGCTCCTGTGGTGCTGCATGAAGCCAACCTGTAGCACATGAGTGCAATGAGAGGGTCCTCCTGTTTCACAATTCTCCTGGCAGTCTGCACAGCCCTTTCTGCGTGACCGTTTCCGTGACCGTTATGTGGGCTCCAGGTGATATGTTTGAAGTTGAGCTCACTGGCTAGGTCTTGGAACTCAGCAATCGTGGCCCATTGTCACTCCCGACCACATCTGGTATGCCATACCGGCCACACGTTGATTTTAGCTTCAGAGCAACTTAAGCACTGGTTGTTGTAGTCATGTGGAATATCCAGTGTTGTAATGTAACGAAGTACAAATACTTCGTTACTGTACTTAAGTAGAATATTCACGTATCTGTACTTTACTTCGTTATTTATATTTCTGGCAACTTTCACTTTTACTCCACTACATTTCCGAAATAAAATGTATACTTTTACTCCGATACATTTCTCCTAAGCATCTTCGTTACTCGTTACTACAAAATAAAATTAGAAATGTGTTAAGACTGCAGGTTTGGCGAATCACGCACGAAACCAACCAGACGCGCAAAGCGCACGCGCAATGCTGCGGGCGCACGCGCTTTACTTCCGCTCCCATGTTAACGGATGGTGCGATTCCCACTGTCCGCGGATTTTTCCGTGCGTCCCTGTGCGCAATCTCCTAGAAATACATTGTATATGCACAATATCTGCATCATATTATGTTAAATTAAGTTAAATCAAGTCATACATTTTGCATACAACCAAAACAAGATTCTAATGATATGACATTATTATTATTCTTCTATATAGTTAAGATATTTGTTTTAATCACACTAAAGTGTGATCATAGCATCAATATCAATCAATTCCCGCATCTGGTAACATGGGAGTGGAAGTAAGCGCAGCAGTACGCAGCAGTACGCGTGTGCTTTGCGCGTCTGGTGGGTTCAGTCCGCACGCACGAAAGCGTCCGTCCGCAAGAAGTCCCGGATGTCCAGGATGTCGGTAGAATCAACGACTGATGCCACTTTTTTTTTTTACTTTTACTTCCAATACATACCAAGTACATTTAATATCAGAAAATTACTTTTCATAGTTAAGTACAGTAAATATCAGATACTTTAAGACTTTTACTCAAGTACATTTCTAAAAGGTGACTAACTTCTACCAAAGTCATTTTCTGGTAAGATACTTGTACTTTTACTCAAGTATCGCTTTCAAGTACTTTATACAAGACTGGGAATATCTCTAAATCATCTCTAATATCTCTAGTGGGCGGCAGTAGCTCCGGTAGTCTGGCAACCAGAAGGTTGCTGGTTCAATCTCCGGGTCTGCCTTGATAAGTGTCGAGGTGTCCCTGAGCAAGACGCCTAACCCCAACTGCTCCTGACGTGTTGGTTGTTACCTTGCATGGTTGACACTGCCATCAGTGTATGAATGTGAGACAATTGTAAAGTGTTTTGAATTAAAACCTGAAGCTGCTCACCCTCTCCATAGCAGTACCATAAATCCCCAGTGGTGTCCAAGACCTCTGATGTTGTGTCCTGCTAAAGTCCACAATCAGCTCCTTAGTTTTGGTGACATTCAGCATGAGGCTGTTGTCTTGGCACCATAGTGACAGGTTAGCAACTGGTTGGACCTGGACCTGGCCACCCAGTCATGTGTGTACAGGGAGTACAGTAGGGGGCTGAGGATGCAACCCTGGGGGGGATCCTGTGTTCAGGGTGAGGGGTCTGGAGGTGTGTTTGCCCATCCTGACGACCTGGGGGCTGGTGGTTAGGATTTCCAGGATCCAGGTGCACAGGGGGTTGTTCGGACCCAGCTCAATCAGCTTGCCAGCCAGTCTACGTGGAACTATGGTGTCGAAAGCAGAGCTAAAGTTAATAACAAACATTCTCACATAGCCCCCCTTCCGACTGTCAAGATGAGAGAGGGAGCTGTATATTAACTGTGAGCCAGCTGGTCCGCGCAGGTCTTGAAGACGCGAGGGTGAGCTCTGTCTGGGCCAGCTGATTTCCCAGCTTTCACCCTGCTGAAGGTTCTACGGACTTCGGACTCAGACAGTTGCAGTACATAGTCCTCGGGATGGTTGTCCATTTTGGTGGTTCTCTCAGAGTTCTCCCTGTCAAAGCGAGCATAAAACAAGTTCAACTCGTCTGGTTGGGAGGGGTCTGTGTTGCTGACTCCTCCTGGGCTTCCCTTGTAGTCAGTGATGGCCCGCAGTCCTTGCCAAATGTGTCTGGTGTCTGAGCCCCTGTACTGAAATTCCATTTTGTTTGTGTAATCCGTTTCTGCACTTTTTATCCGTGATTTCCATCCCGCCCTGCAGCTGTAGTATGCAGACCAACATTGCACCGTTCTCACTGTTGTGGGCATGGTTTTTAAAGAGGAAATAGGAGCACGGAGTCGTGGTCCGACCTGCCGAAAGCAGGTCGTGCGACAGCACGGTAGGCGTGCCGTATTGTGGTGTAGCAGTGGTCAAGAGTCCTTCCATTTCTTGTTGGACAGGAGATGTGTTGATAATATTTTGCCATTACCTTCTTTAAGTTGCAGTGGTTGAAGTCACCCATGATGATGGGGAAGTTTGCTTCCCCATCATTCTGAAGTTTGCTAACCTCGCAGTAGAGTTTGCTCAATGCAGCGTTAGCATTGACTTGTGGTTGCCATGAGAACAGCAGAGATTTCACTCGGTAGAAAAAAAGGCCGACCCTTGATTGCGAGTAATTCCAGGCTAGGTAAGCAATGTTGTGAAAGGACCTGAATGTCCGTACACCAGTTGTTGTTGTTGTTAAAGCAGCAGACGCCCCCACCTTGGTTCTTCCTCATGGATTCAGCTGATCTATCGGTCCGGAACAAAGAGAATCCCCGTGGTTGAAAAGTCAGGTATCACAGAGGTTAGCCACAACTCATTGCGCAACACTCCCTAATGTCCTGCTGAGAGGTGATATGATGTTCAGCTTCTCTGTCTTATTTACCACAGATTGGACGTTGGCCAGGATAATGCTATGTAGGGCTGGTTTCCATCCCCTTTGGCGTGACCAAATTAGTAGGCCTCACCACCCCCGCCTGCGGTGTCATTTACTCCTGCTCCCCGGAGCCTGATGTCTCTGCTTGGGGGGTGGGCACCACTGCCCCTGCTGCATTCCATTGTCTCTCCGATGTCATTCAGATTGTGAATATCTATTGAATATCCAATATCTTAAACAAAAGTAAAAACACATTCTATCAACATGATCGCCGAATTGTGAGACCGAGTTGTGAAAATCCCTCTCTGTTGCGTGGGAGGTGAAAGGGGGTTAGAACTGGGTCTTGATTCCCATCCCTAGTTATAGGGGCGTGTGTCGCTGTGCAAGTGCTCACCTTCATTGTGCTGGGCACGTCTTTTCTCGTCCCGTGACGCCCGAGGAGTCTCTTGTTTTCTGCAGAACAACAGGCATCAGAGGCATCATTTCTTCTCCACCCCTATAAAATCTGGTTGAATTGTAACATTGTTAAAAGACTGTCTTTACGCGATGTACGGCTGTGTGCGTGGTGCAAGTGTCCTCTGATTGGCTCCAGTCAAAACCTCCTGGGGTGACATCATCACATACAGCTGTCCTGTAAAGAACAGTACACGTACATGTGTAGAAAAAGTACACCACAAAGAAATAGCTCTTAAATATCTAAGTGACGAATGGCAAAGTGAAACATATACTCTTAACATACAATGTACACCACTGCTGCTGTATTGAACATCAAAATTGCATCTCCCCTTTAATCACCTGCAGGCGTGGTCTGGCCCAACAATGTGTCAGACGCTTGTACAGTAGTAACCATGGTACCAGCTGTGGCATCAGCTATGGTGGCAGGATAGTAAGTGTACTGTGTCTCTGTACCGTCTCCTTCCACCCCTTCAGACTGAGAGAACACAGCCTGAAATGAAAGCAACCATTATTTATTAAAACATACCAACATGTTCAGCATGCAGACAATAACATTATCAAGGATTTTTTTCCTCCCCATCGTCATGCTAACCAATGCCAGCCTTTTTTGTCTCTCTCTTAAATAGAAATGATCAATATTGGCTACAGACTGCACTTAGTCCTCTCATAATTTAAAAAGAACTTCCTGAAAATAAAGTGATTGTATTTTAGAGCTGATAAAACCTTGCAGTCCTTTTCTCCCCCTACCTGTGTGACAGACTGTGTGGCCGCAGGGAAGCCAGTGACCAGGTTGACAGCAGCACTGCCATCCGCTTGAGCCTCCAGCTGACCATCTGACACTTGGATCACTCGTACGTCACCTAGGAAGCCACAACAACAACAACAACAGCAGCAGCAGTTAGTTTGGTAGTATATCAGAGTGAGTCTTTCTAGGAACTGAACGGAGGGTTGTCAGTTCTGTAAATTAAGGCCCAGATATACTTGGAATGCAATTGGTCAACAATACTATGTGAATGACTATGACAGTATCTGGAATATATAAAGGTTTGGTTTCTGTAAAATATGGACTTTTGCATCCTAGCCAAGTGTCAGAAGTGTCCCTGAGTAAGACACGTGCGTGGTCGACATCATCGCTGCCATAGGAATGGGTGCAGGTGAAATGATTAGAACATCTTGTCACATGTTTTGAGGCATTCATTGTGTATATTTACATGTATGTGTAATTTTCTTTCGCTAACGTGAAATAGAAGCTTTCTTTTTTTCTCTTTAACATATATTTTTATTGCCAGCGGTATTACCTGTCCTCCTGCACCTTCCGTCTTGAACAGATATTTGATTGGTTGATCGGAGAAGGTAGTCGCAGATTGAATATTGGCGATGGCCGTGGGGTCCTCGGCGGTGGCTACTGAGCCTGTTTGCACACAACGCCATGCAGAAGTCATCACACGCATTAGATAAGTAGGGACGTATGTAACATTTTATGTCGATTTGTTTTACCTTCTTCGTTGATGGAAACACTGCCATCTGGGTCGGGGCTCTTCTGTTGACTATAGGCAGATAAATGAATACATGTGCGCTAAAGTCCAACAAGTGATGACAAACTATGAATGGTTTTCGGTCCTATATTTAGAAACCGACTGCTAATACATCCTACTTACCTTTTCATGTCTGCAGACAGTCTTGAATGAGGAGACCACCTTTACTCACTCGTGCGACAGACTAAAATAAGTTCATTAAGTTGGAAAAGAAAAAGGAAGGTGCTTTGAATTAACTTATAGCTGGTAACGCGATGAATAATGGCGTAGTGTTTTTCGAGACAAACGGGCTGATGCCAAGACTGTCCCATCTACACTGCATTTAAGAGCATTGTTGGATTATAAAAGCGGCTACTGCTACAGGATCCTATGCAATGCTACTCGGCCCCAGCGGTTTGTGCAGATGTTCAAAAAGGCGATTTTTTCCCCTGATAGATTTATGATTGCTGGGGTTTCGGTACGAGTCGCAAATGATCAATTGAAATATTCATCAACGAATAGGATAGAGTCAAAATCACGAAATTATTTGTAAAATAGAACAGCGTGAACAAAGATCTACTCACGGCGCAGTGGTCCCTCCCCCGATATTTGTCAACAAGACCAAATACCCGCGCATGCTCGGTTGATCCAACGCGGAAGAGCCGGGCAGACGTCCTCGGATCCCGGGTCAGCCTGTGGTGCGTTCGTATAAAACATCGTGTTCACCACAACACTCACAATTGACACAAAACAAACAAACAAACGTCCTTTCCACGGTCCGTTCTCTTTCCAACTCTAGCACAATTGTTTCCAGCGCAGTCCAAATGATCGACCAGAACATTTGCAATGCAAGAGTTTATTTTGCACATTAGACCATAGGCATTTTTAACGCGGGAAAGATACGACTAGGCCTGTTCTAGGACGCGCAAATAGTGACGATGTTTTTAGCGAGCGTTTCATCGCGGCAGACAATGTGAAAATAACTAAAGCGCTGAGCAGCGGCCGAGGGTCGATCCAGCGGATAGACACAGAGGAACAGCTGACGTAACCCAGCGTCCTGGCCTGGAGTGGAAACATGGTTCTTATACATCGGGCGAATTGTTGGCGCATTTAGTTTAGTGTATAGATGTGTGGAGGCCTATCCCAATGCATACCATGCATATTTTACATATTTTACATATAGTTAAAGGTGTAATTCAGAACTGAAGAAAACAAATATCAAAACAAATATGGTGTTAAAAGTACTGTTAACTCGCATAGTGTTTAACTCACAAACATAAACGTTAATATTAAATATGAAGGACTATAATAGCATCATAATCGTAATCCATTTCAGTGATGTCAATTTCATTGATAAAGATTCAAGAAGTTTATTTGTCACTGACACATACAGGATGTGCAGTGAAATGAAAAAGTGGCGATGCCCACTGGAATGTGCAGCAGAACAATGCAAGTATGATTGAATTGGAGGAGTCAATGTTACAGTATTTACAGTGAATGAGAAATAACCAAAATGCGCATATAAACAGTAAGACATATCAACAAGTAGGCAATATAAAACCAAAAAATGAAAATGAAAAACATTTAGAATAACGTGAGTACAGACCATGTTATAAGTGATGGAATAAATGTAAACTATGTGAGTGCATGTACTGTGTACTAACCATGTGTGTATGTGAGTGTGCATGGGAGGGACAGTAAGGGGTGGTGAGGATCCTTCATGATCCTGCAGGCTCTGGTTCGACACCTCCTGGAGTACAGATCCTGCAGGGTGCGGAGTGTAGTGCCAATAGTGCGTTCAGCCAAACACACTACCCTCTGCAGAGCCCTCCTGTCCTGAGAGGAGCTGTTGTCGAACCAGGCAGTGATGCATCCTGTCAGGATGCTCTCCACTGCACCAGTGTAGAATGTCTGAAGGATCCTCCAGGAGACTCCGAACTTCCTCAGCTGCCTGAGGTGGTAGAGGCGCTGCTTCGCCTTCCTCACCAGAGTGTCAATGTGTGTAGTCCTGAAGCTGCTCACCCTCTCCACAGCAGTACCATTAATCTCCAGTGCTGTGCTCCTAAAGTCCACAATCAGCTCCTTAGTTTTGGAGACATTCAGCATGAGGCTGTTGTCTTGGCACCATAGTGACAGGCTAGTAACTTCCTCTAGGTAGGCCTTCTCATCGTTACAGGAGATCAGCCTCATCACCACTGTCTCATCCGCAAACTTGACGATGGTGTTGGAGCTGGACTGGGCCACACAGTCATGTGTGTACAGAATGGTACAGTATGGGGTGGAGGAAGCAAACCCCGGGGGTTCCTGTGTTCAGTGTAGGGCTGGGCGATATGGCTGAAAACTGTATCACGATATAAGTGTTTCATATCGGTCGATATCGATAATTATTGATAATTTGTATGACCTATTTAAAATAAGGACCAGGAGAAAAATATACTAAATTTAAACATTTTTAATTTAAACTTCCTCTACCTTCCTCTGATTGTAGGCAGACAGGGAAAAGGAATGTCAACACAACCATGGAAAACACTCAAATAAATAAATATAAACATAAGTCTGAATGAAAATTAAAATCACAATGACTTCACAAAACTTAACAATTATCAATAATAAAGTGCTTAACAAAAATAAAGTGTTACAAAAACATGTGCAAAGTGTTAAATGTTGTTGTCGGATACGGCTCATCTTTCACTTCTCACACCGCGCTGTTTCTGTTATTCAAGAAACAAACACGAACACGAGACGGCGCAACCAAACGTGATACTGTTACATGATTGGCTATTAGCGTGTCACTCCATACATTGCTAGGTACCAGAGGACGAGTGCCTTTGTTCATGCAACCAACCTTGCTTCGCAACCTCTGGTTCAAAGTGGAGCTAGACTCTTAGATCCGCTTTCTTCCAACGAGGAAAAAAAAATATCAAAACGTTCTATCGAACGCATTTTCTATTGATATTGATTACGTGTCTATCGCGATACATATCGTTATCGTTTTATCGCCCAGCCCTAGCTCAGGGTGAGGGGTCTGGAGGTGTGTTTGCCCACCTTGACGACCTGGGTCCTGGCAGTTAGGAAGTCCAGGCAGGCGCACAGGGGGGTGTTCAGACCCAGCTCAATCAGCTTGTCAGCAGTCTACTTGGAACTATGGTGTTGAAAGCAGAGCTAAAGTCAATAAACAACATTCTCACATCTTCACCCTTCCGACTGTGAAGATGAGAGAGGGATCCGCTCGGGTTGCGTCGGTACTCACATTTGAGGGGTGTGGTGGAAGTCTGTTGGATCTAGTTAAGAACAACTCTGTCGTTCTGATTTGAAGAGAATAATAAATTATGTTTATTAAGTACAGATAATCAGCGCTGATGGGTCTTTGACAATCGGACACACACAGAGCAATGTCAGAGTGCGAAAGAGCCCCGAGTGAAGGAGCCCTTCAGCTTTTATAGCAGTTCTTCCCATCTAGACATTGCCGTTTGTACAGAGTGATCTTTTGAGCAAGACGGAGAACTTGCCCTAACAGTTTCGATACAAACAAGATATTAGTGTGTCCAAATGCTATCTTCCAGACAGACAAAGCTGTGTCAGCAAAATAGCGAGTGATGAAGAAATTACAGAGACTCTTACAGCGAAAGTGGAAAAGTTCTAGACAGTCATATGGCTATGCAGTAATTTTCCATTGCAGGAGGTTCTACCTGGGTAATCCGCGATAGTCTGTAGCTCTTGCCATAGGCGCCTGGTGTCACGCAGCTCTATCTGCGCCTCCACTCTGTCTCTCTACCTTCTCTTTGCGTCCTTCACCTCGCCTTAGCCGTAGGAAGCCGCTTTGTAGTCGTCCATGTTGTTGGATATGAGGCTGGATTTGTAGGCAGCAGCACGGGCATTCAGAGCGGTGCGTTTGGATCCATCAACCCACGGTTTTTTATTAGGAAAGGATCTCACCTTTACTGTGGGGACGATGGTGTCCTGTAGCATTGCTATGAAGCTCGTCACCACGTCCGTAAACTCGCTGATGTCACGTAACTTCCCTCATCGCTACCACCTCCCGTACTATCCTTTGTTTATATTCTGGCAGCAGGACCCATAATCATATGGCCTGTAAAGCCCTTTGAGATTGTGACTGTGATTAAGGGTTATACAAATAAAATTGACTTGACTTTAACAGCCGCCCTTTCATTGGTGGCTGTTTTATCACATCTTGCTACCTTCTCAATGGTTCCTTTCCTCAGAAACACTTCCACCACATAGGAGGAATATCCTGTGGATATCAGGTCTCCTCTGGACACAGAGACCTAGGAGAGAGAGAGACCTTGAATGCCTCAGATTGTTCCGAGCAACAAGGATAGTGACAGTCAAACTTCAGTCTCACAGAACCACAGTTCCATCCATAACATACAATCTGTTTCAACCTCAATGTCACCGTCATAGCGGTCTAAATAGGATAACTGATACAAAAAGTGTAGCGAAGAACAGATCAATCTTATTGTCCAAAATTGATTGGGCAGCAGACATCAGAACAGTAGTGCTTACTGGTGTTGAATGGGTCTCATCAACTCTGTAAAACCTGGCAAATGCACATGCTATAGACAATGATGCTGCAGCATGAATGTCCTCCACAGGAACTCCCCTCAGTGCAGCCCATCAGCCAAGGGGGGCTGTAGATCGACAATTGTCCCTGCACTAAGTACTAAGAAATGTGTGTTTGTGGAAACCTCCCCCACCACAGCTGATTCCTCATCCACATCTGCACTACCTGAGTGGTGATCCCCCAGCTTCTCCCATCTGATTGCTGTACACTATCAACCAGAGAGTTGAGAGCAAAAAGAGAAGCACATCAGCTTCATCCATGGCATCCTCTCCAGCATTGCATTGAGGCCCCCGCGGAGGAATACCGGGGGTTGGGGGCAATGAGGAGGTCGAATGACGAGCCTCAAGTCTGAGTCCATTCTAGAAGTAATAATGTGGAGGACATAAGATCCTCTGTGAAGTTTCCCCGTCCTTGGGCGAAAGAGGCCACAGAGACAAGGCTCAATATTCAGTCCTTTATTCATTCATGAACTCCCGCAGGATACTCCTAGTGACAACAGTATTCTGTTGAAGCTGTGTCCTCCTGTGAGCAATAGTCTCTAATGTGTTTAGTCTCTTGTTCAACCCACGATATATCAAAACATATGACAAGGGTGGGGTTACTGTTGATCTAACAATCATTACCTGTTCTCCTATACAGTCTCCTATACAGTCAGCATCAGGGGGACCGAGGTGGACATTGTCGAGGAATACACTTACCTGGGTATAGACAAAACATAAACAAAAAATTTACTGGACTAAAAACACAGAGGCCCTGTACAAGAAAGGTCAGAGTCGCCTGTATTCCCTACGGAGACTCAGATCTTTCAACGTCTGCAAAACCATGCTGCAGATGTTCTATCACTCTGTGGTGGCCAGCGTCATCTTCTACGTTGTTGTGTGCTGGGGCAGCAGGGTGAAGGCAGCCGACGCCAACAGACTCAATAAGCTCATCAGGAAAGCGGGTTCTGTCCTGGGAGTCCTGCGGGAAGGACAGTTGAAATCTAAGACAATGAACACAGTAATATCATGTGCAATATTACCTTTCAACATCATGTGCATTTTTCTCAGTATCACATGCAATATTAATATTAGGCCTACTACCCAACATCATGTGCAATACTCTCAATATCATGTGCTATATTATTAATATTATTAATATCATGTTACCTCTAAATATTACCTTTCAATATTACCTCTCATCTCCTCTCATCATCATGTGCAATATTCTTAATGTCATGTGCAATACTTCTTCTCAATATTATCCTTGCAATATTACCATGCTACATTACCTTTCAACATTATGTGCAATATTCTTAATATTCTTTTTATCATGTGCAATACTTCCTCTAACCATTATTATTATTACAGTTTATTACACTTCAATTATTGCCAAATTGTTTTTGCTGACTGAATATCTTATCTTGCCTATATATTTGTATACTTCACCTATATTTGTATTCTTCTACTAGGAGTTAGACCTACTGTACATTTGTGAATCTGTTATTTTTTTTTTTTATTATTCTACTGTTTATTTCTCTATTTCTCTATAGTATTACTATGCAACCTGGCACAAGAGTTTCCTTCGGGATTAATAAAGTTCTATCTTATCTTATCTTGCAGACAAGCATTGCAGTTAAGGCCAATCACAGATTGCCTACACCCTGTCTCGGTTTTAACAAAGGTCAGAGCAAGTCACCTGGGCGAGGTCTGTATGCAGACGAGTTGGTCTGTGCGGGGATCCATTGTTGGAAAGAAGGGCCACTTAATGCAATCACCATTCCCCAAATGCTTACTTGATCAACCGCCAATGGGGGATTGGGGACAGAGATCTGATCAAATCCTCAAGAACAGTTAAGGTGAAGGGACAGGAAGGGGGAAGAGTAATAGTAATGTAATAGTAAAGTAATATTACATTGAATTACCACATTCCTCAACACCATCCTCGGTCAGTATTTGAAGCTATATATGTGAGTCTGCTGCTGCCTGCCGTTTTTCATCGCTTCTGTCTACCTGCCGGAGGCTCTGTCATAAATGGACATTTTAATCCAATTAAGCTATATTTTTATGATACACCTTGTAGATCTTGGTCGTTTTTAACTAGATCTTTTCAGCGATTAAAGGTTTTTATTCATCAGACGTGGAGTTTAATCTGGATTTTTTCTGTGGACTTGTCTTTTTTTTTTTAACAATCTGTTTATTGGGATTTTTCAATACAATAACAATTGGTAAATATAAATGACAGAGTAATATTGCAAGTTTAAGTGAACCAAAACAAAAACAAGACAAGACTAGAACAAGACAGGACTAGAACAAGACAGGACTAGAACAAGACAGGACTAGAACAAGACAAGACTAGAACAAGACAGGACTAGAACAAGACAGGACTAGAACAAGACAGGACTAGAACAAGACAAGACTAGAACAAGACAAGACTAGAACAAGACAGGACAAATACAGATAAATAAACGAAAAAAAAAAAAAAATAAAAGTGTGTAATATAAACATAAATAAATCACTGTTGGTCATTCAGTTGCCTGGCAGATATCTGGCATGTCCAGCTCCCGTACATATTCAACAAATGGGTCCCAGATCTTATAAAATTTCCTCAGGGAGCCCCTCATTATGCATCTGATCCTCTCCAGTTTCGCGAAATATAACACTTCTTTTATCCACAAGGTATGCGAGGGAGGAATTGAAGATTTCCACCTGAGCAATATCAAGCGTCTGGCTAGTAAAGTAACAAAGGCTATATAGGTTTTCTCCAGGGAAGAGAGTGGCAGTGTTGGTGGAGCAACACCAAACACTGCAGTCATAGCATTGGGATCAATTGGCTTTCCAGTGACTTCCGACAGTGATCTAAAGATCTTGATCCAATAAGAATGTAAAGCCGGACAAGACCAGAACATGTGTGCATGGCTTGCTGGTGCTTGGCGACACCTGTCACAAGTTGGGTCTACATCTGTATAGATCCTAGAAAGCCTGACCTTTGTGAAGTGTGTGCGATGCACAATTTTGCACTGGATCAGTCCATGTTTCGCACAGATAGATGATTTGTGTATTTTAGCAAGGACCTCCTCCCAAAGTTCCTCAGGGATCTCCTCGCCAAGATCCACTTCCCAGAGAGCTTTAATGGAATTTAAGGTGACTAGACGAAGGGAACCAATCTGAGCATAGATATGAGACATCAATCCCTTCAGAGCGGGTACTGGTTTAAGGAATGTGTCTAGCGACGAATCAGTGGGGAGGTTAGGAAACTGAGGGAATCTATTTCTGACAAAACTGCGGATCTGTAAATATCTAAAGAAATGCTGCCTAGGTAGAGCAAACTTCTCAGATAGCTGTTGGAAAGACGCAAAATGTGTTATCAATATACAGGTCTTGAATGAGTTGATGCCTTGGTTGGACCAGGTAGTAAATGCACCATCTACTAAGGATGGAGGAAAACAGGATTTGCAGTTATAGGGGCTAACGTAGAGTATGTTTGGAGACCAAAGCAGCGTTTGAACTGACTCCAAATTCTCAAGGAGGATTTGACAATTACATTTTTAGTGTAAACAGAGGGGGGGCTCTTAATGGGAAAGTGAGCCAATGCAGAAGAGAGATGCTGGCCTACATGATGCTGCTTCCATTTCAAGCCAAACAGGCCGGGAGTGATGTGAATCAGAGTGCAGCCAGGATTGTATTGTTCTCAGATTGGCAGCCCAATAATAAAACCTCAAGTTCGGTAGAGCCATTCCACCCAGCGCCTTTGGTCTCTGTAAAAGTTGTTTGCGTATCCTAGGAGTTTTCTTGTTCCAAATAAAGTCTGAGATAATAGTGTCAATTCTACGGAAAAATGTTTGGGGGAGGAAAATGGGTATACATTGAAATAAGTATAAAAATTTGGGGAGGGTGTTCATCTTGACAGAATTAATTCGGGCAGCTAGAGACAGATTCAGCACTGACCAGCGGTCAAAGTCCGCCTGTACACGGGTCAGAAGAGGGGCGAAATTAGCTTTATAAAGGTCTTTAAACTTATCCGTAACCTGAATACCTAAGTAAGTGAAGTTGTGTGGCGCAGTTTTAAATGGCAGACTATGTAAGGGGTAGTCACGTGCTGCTTTATTTAAAGGGAATAGTTCGCTTTTACTTAAATTTAGTTTGTATCCAGATATAGCACCAAATGAGTTAAGAATAGAGAGAGCTGCAGGGATGGACACAGAGAAATTGGAAACATAAAGAAGAAGGTCATCTGCATAAAGAGAAGCTCTTTGTTCCATTCCATTTCTGAAGATACCTATGATACGGGGATCACAGCGAAGTGCGATGGAGAGGGGCTCAATGGCTAGGGCAAATAAATGAGGGCTCAAGGGGCAACCTGTGGACTTGTCTTTACCTGAAGAGACTATACTTTGCCACACTTTTTAGATACTTATTATCATAGCTTTTAACTGGATGAATGGTTTCGAGTTGTTGGACATTTATTCTAAGCACGGTGGCACAGTGCTTGCACTGCTGCCTCACAGCAAGAAGGTCCTGGGATCGATTCCCACCTGGGGCGCTGTTGACAGTGGGGTGCCCAGGTGGGTGATCTCCCGAACCCCAATTAAAAACATGTGAAGATCGCCTCTCCTGTCCACATCCCTGACCAAGATGTGGACGTAAAACCTGGAGCTGTTGGTCCCCGGGTGCCGTCAAATGGCTGCCCATTGCTCCTGGCTGCCCCTGGAGGGGCAGCAGGATGGGTCAAATGCAGAGGACACATTTCCACGGGCCACCCTCCTTGCATGCGCGTGTGTGTGTTTGGCGGCCGCCGCTGTGTGTGTTGTGTGACCACTATGTGTGTGGACTAATAAAGATCTTCTTCTCTCTCTTCTTACATATCAAAGTACAAAGTAATATTCAGCGCTGAAGGCTCCCACCGTTCAACAGGCCACCAAGACCTGTTGGAGGATGATCGCGTCGAACAGAGTCCGGTGCTCATATTAATTAATGCAGAAAAATGCAGGGTGTTACATAACAGGAGTCTGCGGACTGCACAGGTGTCAGACCATACAAATCACACCATACGAATCACGCGAGAAGCCCCTGTGCTGTGCCCCTCCCCCCCCAAATTGAAAGAACCAGATACAAAGTTAGACGGCAGCAGAGAGACTTCTTTGTTAGGATGACATCTGACATCTTACAGTGTTTTTCACAGATTGGGGATATGGCTTTGACTAGTTTATCTACAAAGCATTAGTTCACTTACAAGCGTATTGTGCGCGCATGCACTCATGCACGCGCCGTTGTCATGTAGCAAAACATGGAGCATTAGTTTGTTGAAAAACAGAAACTAGGCAGAACCTATCCTTCAGAACCTGAAGGATATGGTGTGCAGTACAAAGAAACATACAGGCAGTGATGGGAAGTAGTGAAGTACAAATACTTTGTTACTGTACATCAGTAGATTTTTCAGGTATCTGTACTTTACTTGAGTATTTATTTTTCTCCCCCCCAAAGAATCGCCACCTTATCGTGGTGGGGGGGTTTGGGCGCCCCCGTGACCCTGGGAGCTGTGTTGTCCGGGGCATTAGCCCCTGGTAGGGTCTCCCAAGGCAAAGTGGTCTCAGGGGAGGGGCCAGACTAAAAGCGATTCAATGACCCCATGAAAAGACTCCCGGACACCTCGCCCGGACAAGGGAAACTGGGGCACCCTTCTGGAGCCAGACCTGGGAGGGGAGCTCGTCGGCGAGCGTCTGGTGGCCGGACCTGGATCCACGGGGCCCGGCCGGGCCAAGCCCGAAAAGACAACGTGGAGTCACCTCCCTGTGGGCTCACCACCTGCAGGGAGAGTCATTGGGGTCGGGTGCATTGTATACCGGGCGGTAGGCAAAAGCGGGGTCCTGGGCGTGCGGATCCCCGTCATCGCCGACTGGTTCTAGGGACGTGGAACGTCACCTCACTGGCGGGGAAGGAGCCGGAGCTGGTGCGGGAGGTGGAGCGGTACCAACTAGATATGGTTGGGCTCACCTCCACGCACAGCACCGGGTCTGGAACCAAACTCCTGGAGAGGGGCTGGACCCTCTACTTCTCCGGAGTTGCCCAGGGTGTGAGGCGCCAGGCGGGTGTGGGGATACTCACAAGTCCCCGGCTGAGCGCCGCTGTGTTGGAGTTCTCTCCGGTGGACGAGAGGGTCGCCTCCATGCGACTGCAAGTCGCTAGGGGGAAGGCTCTGACTGTTGTGTGTGCCTACGCACCAAACAGCAGCTCAGAGTATCCGGCGTTCTTGGAGTCCTTGGGTGACATCCTGGAAAGGGTTCCGTCCGGGGACTCCATAGTTCTACTGGGGGACTTCAACGCACACGTGGGCAATGATGGAGAAACCTGGAGGGGAGTGATTGGGATGAACGGCCTGCCCGATCTGAACCAGAGTGGTGTTTTGTTATTGGACTTCTGTGCTAGTCATGGACTGGCCATAACAAACACCATGTTCGAACATAGGGTGGTCCACAAGTGTACCTGGTACCGGACCACCTTAGGCCAAAGGTCGCTGATCGACTTTGTAATCGTATCAGCAGATCTGCGGCCGCATGTTTTGGACACTCGGGTGAAGAGGGGAGCAGAGCTGTCAACTGATCACCACCTGGTGGTGAGTTGGATCAGATGGCGCGGGAGGCTGCCAGACAGACCTGGTAAACCCAAACGTGTAGTGAGGGTGAACTGGGAACGTCTGGTGGAAGCCCCTGTCCGTAGGGTCTTTAACTCCCACCTCCGGAAGAACTTCTCGTGCATTCCGGGGGAGGTTGGGGACATGGAACCTGAGTGGGCCATGTTCAGAGCCTCCATTGTAGAGGCTGCAGCTCGGAGCTGTGGTCAAACGGCTGTCGGTGCCTGTCGTGGCGCCAACCCAAGAAACCCGTTGGTGGACACCAGTGGTGAAGGAAGCCGTCAGGCTGAAGAAGGACGCCTTTCGGGCCTGGTTGGCCCAGGGGTCTCCTGAAACAGCAGACAGGTACCGGGAGGCCAAAAGGACCGCAGCTTCAGCGGTTGCTGAAGCAAAAACCCGGGTGTGGGAGGAGTTCGGGGAGGCCATGGAGCAGGACTTTCGGTTGGCCTCAAGGAGGTTCTGGCAAACTGTCCGGCGACTCAGGAAGGGAAAGCAGGGCTTGGCTCAGGCTGTGCTCAGTCGGGGAGGAGAACTGCTGACCCAGACTGAGGATATTGTCGGGCGGTGGAAAGAACACTTTGAGGAGCTCCTGAACCCGACCAGTACGTCCTCTGGGGAAGAGGCAGAGTCTGAAGACTCGGGGGGAGTCTCACCCATATCCTTGGTAGAGGTCGCTGAAGTAGTCAAAAAGCTCTTCAGTGGCAAGGCGCCAGGTGTGGATGAGATTCGCCCTGAGATGCTGAAGGCTCTGGACATTGTCGGGCTGTCGTGGCTGACACGCCTAGTCAATGTTGCGTGGAGGTCGGGGACAGTACCTGTGGAGTGGCAGACCGGGGTGGTGGTCCCCATTTTCAAGAAAGGGGACCGGAGGGTGTGCTCCAACTATCGGGGTATCACACTGCTCAGCCTCCCCGGGAAAGTTTATTCCAGGGTGCTGGAAAGGAGGCTCCGGCCGATTGTCGAACCTCAGCTCCAGGAGGAACAATGCGGATTCCGTCCTGGCCGTGGAACAGTGGACCAGCTCTTTACCCTCGCAGGGTTGTTGGGGGGGGGGGGGGGGGGCATGGGAGTTTGCCCATCCAGTCTACATGTGCATTGTGGACTTGGAGACGGCTTATGACCGTGTCCCCGGGGGAATCCTGTTGGGGATACTACGGGAGTATGGGGTACCGGGGCAGTTGGTATGTGCCATTCGGTCCTTGTAGGAACAAAGTGCGAGCTGCGTCCGTATTCTCACCACAAAGTCAAGCACGTTCTCAGTGGGTGTTGGACTCCAAGGTTGTCCCTTGTCACCGATTCTGTTCATGATCTTCATGGACAGAATCTCAAGGCGCAGCCGAGGTGAGGAGAGTGTCCGGTTTGGGGACCTCAGAATTGCATCTCTGCTCTTTGCAGATGATGTGGTTCTGTTGGCTCAGACCGTGACCTCCAGCATGCACTGGGGCGGTTTGCAGCCGAGTGTGAAGCGGTCGGGATGAGAGTCAGCACCTCCAAGTCTGAGGCCATGGTTCTCTGCCGGAAAATGGTGGAGTGTTCCCTCCGGGTTGGGAATGAGTTGCGGCCTCAAGCGAAGAAGTTCAAGTATCTCGGGGTCTTGTTCACGAGTGAGGGCAAAATGGAGCGGGAGATGGACAGATGGATTGGTGCAGCGTCTGCAGTAATGCGGGCGCTGTACCGGTCCGTTGCGGTGAAGAGGGAGCTGAGCCAGAAGGCGAAGCTCTCAATTTACAGGTTCATCTACGTTCCAACCCTCATCTATGGTCACGAGCTTTGGGTAGTGACCGAAAGAATGAGATTGCGGATACAAGCGGCCGAAATGACTTTCCTCCACAGGGTGGCTGGGCTCAGCCTCAGACATCCGGAGGGAGCTTGGAGTAGAGCCGCTGCTCCTCCGCATCGAAAGGAGTCAGCTGAGATGGTTCGGGCATCTGATTAGGATGCCCCCCGGGCGCCTCCCTTTGGAGGTTTTCCTGGCACGTCCAACTGGGAGGAGACCCCGGGGCAGACCCAGAACCCGCTGGAGGGATTATATATCTCGTCTGGCCTGGAAACGCCTCGGAACACCCCAGGAGGAACTAGAGATTGTGGCTGGGGACAAGGAAGCCTGGGGGGCCCTGCTTAGCTGGCTGCCACCGCGACCCGGCCCCAGATAAGTGGACGAAAATGGATGGATGGATGGATGGATGGAAGTAGGGCTGGGCGATAAAACGATAACGATATGTATCGCGATAGACACGTAATCAATATCGATAGAAAATGCGTTCGATAGAACGTTTCGATATTTTTTTTTCCTCGTTGGAAGAAAGCGGAGTTAACTCCGCTTTGAACCAGAGGTTGCGAAGCAAGGTTGGTTGCATGAACAAAGGCACTCGTCCTCCGGTACCTGGCAACGTATGGAGTGACACGCTAACAGCCAATCATGTACCAGTATCACGTTTGGTTGCGCCGTCTCGTTGTCTCGTGTTCGTGTTTGTTTCTTGAATAACAGAAACAGCGCGGAGTGAGAAGTGAAAGATAAGCGCCGCAACACGCCGAGGAAATTTGTCGACAAAAATGGAAAGATCAGCTCACCAGTATGACAGTGGTTTGGATTTTATAAGTCAGACCGTAGTCAGACCAATGTTGTCTGCAAATTATGACCGTCGTCCACCAAGACTGGTAATACAACCAACTTGTTTTACCACCTTAGCCGCTCTCACCCTTTGGAGCACAACCACAGCCTTTACACATGTTTTTGTAACACTTTATTTTTGTTCAGCACTTTATTATTGATAATTGTTAAGTTTTCATTGTGATTTTAATTTTCATTGATGTTTATTTTTATTTATTTGAGTGTTTTCCATGGTTGTGTTGACATTCCTTTTCCCTGTCTGCCTACAATCAGGAAGGTTAAGTTTAAAATAAAAATGTTTAAATTCAGTATATTTTTCTCCTGGTCCTTATTTTAAATAGGTCATACAAATTATCGATAATTATCGATATCGACCGATATGAAACACTTATATCGTGATACAGTTTTCAGCCATATCGCCCAGCCCTAGATGGAAGTGCTTTCAACACCATTAAGCCTGCCCTACTTGGGACTAAGCTACTGGACATGCAGGTGGACGCTCCACTAGTGGCCCAGATTACTAACTACCTCACAGGTCGGCCACAGCATGTGAGGCTGCAGAGCAACATTTCGGACACAATAGTGAGCAACACGGGAGCACCTCAGGGGACAGTCCTGTCCCCCTTCCTGTTCACACTCTACACCTCAGACTTCAGATACAGCTCACAGTCCTGCCACCTGCAGAAGTTTTCGGATGACTCTGCCATTGTTGGCTGTATCAGAAAGGGGCAGGAATCTGAGTACAGGAGTGTGGTGGACAGTTTCGTGGAGTGGTGTGGACTAAATCACCTGCAACTTAACATCTCTAAGACTAAGGAGTTGGTGGTTGATTTCAGGAAGCAACCGACTCACCCGAAACCGGTCAGCATCAGGGGAACCAAGGTGGACATGGTTGAGGAATATAAGTACCTGGGTGTTCACATGGACAATAAAATGAACTGGACTAAAAACACAGAGGCCCTGTATAAGAAAGGTCAGAGTCGCCTGTATTTCCTACGGAGACTCAGATCTTTCAACGTCTGCAAAACCATGCTGCAGATGTTCTATCACTCTGTGGTGGCCAGCGTCATCTTCTACGCTGTTGTGTGCTGGGGCAGCAGGGTGAAGGCAGCCGACGCTAACAGACTCAATAAGCTCATCAGGAAAGCGGGTTCTGTCCTGGGAGTGGAATTGGAGTCTTTGGTGGAGGTCTCAGAGAGGAGGATGCTGAGTAAACTACTCAGTATTATGGACAACGCCTCCCATCCCCTGCACGCCACACTGGAGTCATACCAGAGCACCTTCAGCCGTAGACTGAGATTACCGAGGTGCACCACAGAACGCCACAGGAGGTCCTTTCTGCCTGTGGCCATCAAACTCTATAACTCCTCCCCCCTCAGTGGGAAGGACAGTTGAAATACAAGACAATGAACACAGCAATATAATGTGCAATATTACATCTCAACATCATGTGCACTTTCCTCAGTATTATGTGCAATATTAATATTACTGTCTAACATCATGTGCAATACTCTAAACTTCTTCTTTAAGGTACAGGGAATGAAAAGCAATATAGCAGAACACAGTCCAATCCTTGGGACTTGAACAGGGGACGAAGCGCAGGGGGTCCAATACCGGGTGGGCAGTCAGCAGGGCAGAAGTACCATGAAGGAGCAGGCAGACGGATGGTCGGGGACGGGCGGATGATCAGGAAGCCAGGAAGCGACGACGTAGACGGGAAACACCAAGCACACACAGGGAGAAAGATCCCGAGTAGAGAGCCACACTTTTTGGTCGACCTGGTAGATGGGCGCCCGGGTGTGGTGTTGGTTGGCCGAGGTGGTATATCGGTCAGCAGAGTGGAGGAGCGCAGCCCATGCCTGGGTCCAGGTTTGGCGGCGGCAGCAGACAGGGCCGGGAAGAGTGAAACCCGTAGGTACATTGGAACGGAGAGAGAGTGGTGGCGGAGCTGTGTCGTGGCAATTCTCCAATAAAATAATTGCGTCCGAGGCGAATGAGTCTAAACAGACAAAATACTTGTAGGAATTAAGAGTATTTAATGGATGCATCCTCCAGACTCCTCTCTAGCAGAGTGAATACCAAACAGATATTCACACTTTACACCCCAGGGTGTTCTGGGGACAGCAATAAACCCCCTTTCCTTGTCCTCCGAATACCTAGTTCACATGGGATGGTGTTTCCTGCCCAAGGAATCTCTGTCCCCTGTATAAACATTTGCATGGTTCACTTAACCTCCTCCCCAGCTGTTTATCTGGATGACCAGTCCAGGAAGGAGTCACCTTCATTTATGACTGGTGGAGGAAGGGGTCTCCCTCCTGCCGTATAGTTTAGAACCTAATACCAACAGGAATATGCACTTTTCCCATGACAGCTGGTCAAGGTGTTGCAGGCATATTTGACCCACAGAAGCTGTTGGAACCAGGAGGAGGGGTTCTGGGATACCATGCAGTGTAGCATCGTCTCCATTTCCTGATTCAAATGCTCTGACTGTCCATTGGATTGGGGGTGGAACCGGGAAGACAGGCTGATGGTGGCTCCAAGCAGGACACAGAACTCCTTCCAGAAGACAAACATTAATTGAGGACCCTCATCAGAGACCACATCAACCAGGAGAGCATGGAGACGGAAGACGTGGAGCAGGATCGTCTGTGGAGTCTACTTTGCCGAGGGGAGTTTGGGCAGGGGCACGGAGTGGGCCTTGTTGAACAGATTCACAACCGTGAGGATGATTGCATTGCCATCAGATAGGGGGAGACCTGTTACAAAGTCCAGAGATACAGTATGTGGGACCATGGGCCACGAGGCACAGGGAGAGGCCGAAGGAGACCGGCGGGGGCATGATGTGAAGGCTTGTGCTGATTAAATGTAGGACAGGCATTGACAAACTCCTGTGTGTCCTCCTCCAGGGTGGCCCACTAAATGTGTTGAAGAAAGGCGTCCCGGGTCCTCTGGATGGCAGGTCAGGCGTGGGCATAGGATTAAATCAGGCCTCAGGCCCAGGGGAACGAACAGGCGATCAGGGGGGCAGGTGCTGGGACCGGGTTGAGTCTCGGTGGCGGACCTCACTCTTCAATCTCCCAGGTGAGGGTGCGACCCTGCAGGGAGCTGGGAGGATGGGTTCGGACCCTGTGGCCGAATCATCCCTCTCCAGAAGGGCTGGGCAATATGGAAAAAAATATGATCACAATTTTCACAATCATTTTTTACATATTAATCGCTATTTATCACAATATATAATTTGATACATCCTGCCAGTTTGGAAAGTATCCTGATAATGACAAAAGAAGCCTGAAGAAACCAGAGGGTTCATAGTTAAACTTTAAAACATAGTTTATTAACAAAAATACAATGACAAAACAAGTTCACTTGACTTGTAAATTATTCAAATAATGGAAAGAAAACTAAAGGTTTGACTAGATTTGACAAATTCCTTTGGCAGGGCAGCAAACATCTCACATGTTTGGAGAGGTACAATCAAGACAAAAAGAATAAACAAGTAAACACAAACAAGTTACAAATATTAATTAGGAACTTAAATGTTTTAGAGATAGACACCACAAAAAAAAGTGCTAAATGTAAAAATGCATTATCATAGAATAACATAATGCAAGCATTTAACTGTGCAAGTACAACACTGCACTAGTGATATCCATGCATCTTTTTGATCGCATTTCATAGCGGGCAATGGCTGCAAAAGACAACACAATTCACAATTTCCTCACCTTTGGACGATGCCAGTGAGTGCACTTTCACCGTCGCTTTTGAATTTGTGGCCCTTGCCGGTTTCACAAATTTTTTCTCCTCCTTTCCAGAGCTTTCTTTCCAGCCACTGGTAGTAATGGTGCGTTCAATTTGTACTCGGAAGTCAGAATTTCCAAGTTCGCACTGAAGTCGGATTTCCAACTCGGAAAGTCGGACGAATCTCACAACCCTGACTTAGAAATCCAAGATGGCTGCTCCATAAAACAAGGCGGCCATCTTGGTTTTCCGACTTGTTAACTGGAACACGGTCAACTCAGGTGTGACGTCATTCCCAGTTCCCACTTCCGACTTCCGAGGTAAATGGAACGCACCATAAACAATGCCTCGCAGTAGGAAATGGACGTGTACGAGCCAAAAACTGCAGACTGATTGGCTGTTGTCGAGTTTATTTCTGCTGGGTGAATGCCTTACGGTAAGAAATGGGTGTGTACGAGCCAAAAACATAAGACTGATTGGCTATTGTCACATTTATTTCTGCTGCGTGAAAGGCTGTTAGATCTATCCATATTGAATACAAATTTCAAGGCTTATTGATCGTAATCAACATATATTTTATTGCGATTCTGGTTCGAGAATGTTTTATTGCACCATTGAGAGCATCCTCTGGCTGCATTACTGCCTGGTTCGGCAGCTGCTCCACTGCTCATCGGCTGCCATCTCCCAGCCTTCTATCTTTTATGCCATGCCATATGCCATATTTCTGCTACTGCTGACCTCACTTGTGGATCTGCCCTTACTCACTTGTGCTTCCTTGGACGTTTAAAATACAAAGCACTCCAGCTAATACCATGCTCTAGGTCAGGGATGGGCTACTTTGATGATAGAGAGGGCCAAAAAATGTTTTATCATCACTACCAGAGGGCCACATTGTGACCGTGCACTTCCACTATAAGATACTGTAACCCAGTGGTCATCAACCTTTTTAAGCCCAAGATCCCTGACCTCGGCCTTGGTGAAAGGCCGAAGAGAAAAAGGCAGCCCAGTCTGTATATCCAACTTCAGGCCTTTTATTTAGGCTAATTGAATTACATGAAGTCAATTTGAATTTGATGCAACCAAGAACAAGAGCAACAAAGAAAAAAGTGCCATTGGTAGTCCCCATGAGTCACTGTCCCAAGATCTGGCTTTCAGCTGTCATTTTGCAAATGAACTATCTCCATGTCAACGCCACTTGGCAAAGCAAAAACGTGATGGAATGTATCTGCTACCTGTTCTCTATCAATATTTATGCCTCTTGTCGTTTTTGCACTACTTGCTTTTTAATGCTTTTTAACTCTTATCTATTATATTGTCTGTATGCACCAACAACCACAGCAAATTCCTCATATGTGAAAACTACTTGGCGAATAAAGCAATTCTGATTCTGATTCTGATTCTGATTCTGATGAATGGGTTTTAAACGAATGCAGCAATATTGTCCATGACGTCACTTTGCTGCACTGAAAAATATACAACTGGGGTGCTTTTAAATCCAAACATTAATCGGGCACAATGTATAAATAATATTAATAATAACAATATTATATAATAATTGAGGTATGCGAGGGGGCGTGGTTTAGCGGCGGTGGGTGAAACAAGGGGGCGGGGCGGCAACACGCCTGAGATTGCCGCAGCTGTAGGGGATGAGTATAATGAGCCTGATCATATTTATTAACACCTGGTTACTGTCCCCACAGTAGGAGGCTGATGAGCTTAGTGCGTTGCGGTGGAGATGTAATCGAACTCTCATCAGACACATTTTATCTTTAGCCTTGTAGGCATATTTATTATATCGACAGGCGGGAGTAACGCAACTGTGCTGCCACTCTCCTCGGCACCGTCACATGGAACAACTCAGACACCGGAACAGGTAGTGTAGGTGTCAGGTAACACAGAGGTAAAGTCAACACTGCCCTCTAATGGACACGATGAGTAAGGGCGTACAATAATACTACACTTAACAGAGGCCGACTAAAAACAATATTAACATGTTCCTTATGAAGCCAATGGGCGAGCCTAATTTATAATTAAAGACTGTTCCACATTAGCCCGACTGCGGTCCGCCGCTTCTGCCACCAACTCAGCACCTTGCGTCTCCGTGTCCCAGGTTCTGTTTGGGCGCCAATGTAGCGAAGTATATTTTGCCACAAATCCACCGTGGCTTGATCTGGTTCTGGACCGGGAAGCCACCGTGGCTTGATCTGGTTGTGGACCGGGAAGGAGTCGGCAGCCGCTCCGCCTCCTTTGTTTCACCCGCCGGCGCTAAATCACACACACACACCCCCTCGCATATCACAATAATATAAGAATAAATAATAGAAATAAACTAATATACATTTGTGTACGCATTTTTATGTAATGAAAAAACACATACCGGTAATTAAAGTATTATTACTTATTATTTATGACACCAAATGTCGGCTCTGTAGTTAAGATATTTTTTTTTGCATTCGGGGACATCTTTGCGCATCTCTTCACAGGCGGGATAGTGTGCGAAATTCGGATGGTCGGATAGTTTAGGCTAGTTTACGTTTAAATGCGTTTATGTGGGCATAGTGATAGGACAGTTTGGCCTCTTCCCTCTACCCACATTCAGGTGGGCCATGTCGCAGAGAACATCGCTACCCTGAAGGCTGATACATACTCCGCGAGAAGCGAGAACTTTGTTCTCGCAGCCCTGGTTTGGGAGTTCTCGCAGCTTGTTCTCGACACATCATCCGGGCCGAACTTTGTTCTCGCAGCCCTAAGTCAGGAGTTCTCGCAGCTTGTTCTCGACACATCATCCGGGCCGAACTTTGTTCTCGCGTCGTGTCCGAGAACTATTGTGTGATTGGTCAATTTGAAGTGGGCATGGTTAATAGGGCTTGCACAGAAAAGTCGATTAATCGACGCGTCGGCGTCACTACCACAAGTCGACGCCTACCGGGAGACGTCGACGCGTCGTTGACCACGTGATTTCACACTTTAACAATATTTTAAGAATACTTTAAGAATAGATTTTTTTTTACGCTTTAAGATATTTGGTGGGACTTGGCGCAGATGCGGTGGCTGGTGGGGGGGGGTAGGGGTGCCCAATACGTCGATCTCAAAGGAAGTCCGGGTAGATCGCATGCCTTACATTTTTTTTTGATGTTATCATTCATCGGATGAATGATAACAGAATTTAGTGGGGACGCTGGGGACATGTCCCCACCAATATCCAGCGATATCCATCCACCCCCCCCTCCCGGATCAGAACCGCAAAGTAACGGAGCACCCCCTCCCCCCTTTATATGAAGTATACTCGGGATATATGTAGCATTTTTAGTGTAGGTAGATCATTTTGGCTTGGTCATTATAAAAGTAGCTCGCAAGTTGAAAAAGTGTGGGCACCCCTGAATTAAGCGATTTTGAGCGGCTGTTTGCGCAGAGGATACCCGTGTTTTTTATTTTTTTGGACACCCCGTTCTGTCTGTGTTTTTTGCATGTGTGTGTATGTGATGACGCCGTTCAACGACGCGTCAACGTTACTTCGACTTTATTGATAGAAAAGTCGACTTGAAAAAATCAGAAGTCGTGCAACCCCTAGTGGTTAATGCGCTTTCTGCCGGCGCAGAAGTTTGCTGCTGTGGGCGGGGCCTTTGAGGAGTTTCTCGTGAAGTATGAAATGCCGTGGCCAGAATTAACTTTGTTCTTGTTCTTGCCACCTTGAGAACAAGAACAAATGTCTGTTCTTGCGGAGCATGTATCAGCCTTTAGGATCTGAGGGGGTGGGGCTACGAGCCTGTGGTGCATTGGGCAATCAGTGCACCGCAGGTTAAGTCAGCCACCAGCACACATACTTTTTCAACTTTACAATAAACTGGACTTTATACCACAAACCTGCCTGTGTCCTTGGAGGAGCCCCGAACTAAAGCCACTTGATGTGGCATTGACCATATTCACACAGTGGCCATTTTAGCTCTGACTCACGCTCAGTGTGGCAAAACAATTCATGGGGTTCATGGTTATGAGCCAGTTCCAACACTAGACCCCATGGCTCCTGAGGAGCTACTCCGGTTCACAAGCTGTAATTGTAATGGAGATTGATGATGGTGTAGAGTCTAGAGAAGACTCAGACCTTGACTCACGATAGACTAGGTCAAATTTCAGAAAATCTTAATGGTGGAGGCATTTCATGTTTACGGCTGGCAAACAACATTTTTAAATACGTCTAAAAATGTTGTTTGCCGACCGTAAACATGAAATGCCTCCACCCGACTGTATTTTCAACGGTTAACCCTTAAACGTGACAAATCCAAAATGGCCACCACCGAAACTTGACAAATTTATTTTGGGTCATATCTTTGGTAAGAACATAAATGAAACATCTTTTTGTATGTTTTCAGGTACAAGGAATCCGTTGAGATCATTATTTAACCCTCAATATGCCAAGAAATTAAGATGGCTGCCATATTAGGGCCAATTTCATCAATGATTGCGTGCGATTATTACTGAGACTTTTATAAATTAGTGATTGAACTTCATCATAATGTCATGATTCTGATATGGGATATATTAAATGTCAAAGATACAGTTATAGTTATATTTTGTCACTGATCAACTTTGTACAGGAATGCAAATAAGCTTCATAATGAAACTGTCACAGTCGCGACCGTGTCTCCGGGCTCCCGGGGTTGGGGGGTGTGGCTCCGGGCTCCGGTGCCGCCCCTGCAGGCTTAGCGGCACCTGCGCTGCGTACACGGCTGCCGTGAATCAACAATTAGTCCTTGTATAAAGACTCAGGCTTTCCACCCACTAGGTGTTGGTTCATTGTTGCACATACCGTTGTTAAGACTTGTTGTTACGAACTACTTCGTAACAGCGATTATCATCATCCTTATGGACTTTCCCCCGTCGCCAGCCAGCCGATCTTCCTGTTTACCCGTCTGCCCGTCTCCCCCTGCCTGCCGGTTCCCGCAACTGCCTGCACTGCTCGCCACCCGTCCCGCTGGCTTCACTCCCGTGTTCTCCACTGTATGTATCATAAATAAATACACTTGTACTGCTCACATCGTGACAGAATTATTACTACATGTAGGCCTACTATATACATTGTTGCATATCAATAGTATAATGCAGAAACGGTTGTCAACATTTCGTTTATTTTACAACTTGCTTATATCAAATGACTACACACATAACACATGTATAGCATTTCAGAAATATGTCCAAAGTTATGTTGTTACATTACATTACTATTTTGTGTAAAAACCACTTGGGGTAACTCAGTTCATGTGCCATCAGGTAGAATGTTCCGACATTCAGCGCCATGCTTGACATTTGTAAGCTTCAATACACGGTAACCTCATTTTTCTGCAACTGCAGAGCCTACTCAGGCATCCCTTGGTACACCCACATGACATGATCTCTGAGCATGCTTTTGGAATGGGTGGTAGAGAGAGAAGTCGCGGTACTAACTGTCCATCCTTACGATCCCAACCCATATCTGTTACAGTGGGAAGAACTGGAGAAGGCACGTGGGCTTGCATCCAGACACTTGCTTGGTAATGGCTTCGCTTGATGTGAAATCGTGTTGCATCCGATGTTGGAGGTAGAGCTTCTTGTGCTTGTCCTATACAGAACAGTTTAACTCGTGCCTCGTCACACGTGTCTGCTTCGGGTACTCCATATAGCTGACAGATGAACTTCTCTGCCGATTTAATGATGTCTTCGGTGATGTGGCCCTTCCCCAGATGACTCAAGTTTCTGTGGTGATGCTGGAAGACACGCCATGCCGTCTTCTTGCTGTGTCCACTGAGTTGAGAAACACTGTCACATCCAGTGATTGCGTGAAAAGCTAGTATTGATACTTGCTCGATGGGTATTTGACGACGAATGTCATGTATTGGGATATATTTTGGATGTTTTGATGTGCCAGCTTTCATCAGCAGATTCGTACATCCCATTTTGTCATAGTGAGCGAGCAGCAACACAAGGACATCGGTATTGCGTACGTACACAACCATTGACTCCATGTGAGCATGAATACAGTGCAAAATTAGACGTGTATCAGCTTCCTCGTGATCGGCCTCAAGCATGGACAGGTCTAGTGTCGGGTCTGAAGACTTGACGATCGTAGCTTCGGAGAATCCTCCAGCAACAACCATTGTTTGATCACTAGGGCTGTGATCGATCAGATAGTTCGACAGTAACAATGCCAGATCTGCCTTGTTATCTTCGAGTGCCATGAAATTGGACCAGTCAGATGGCAGCGGAACTGACTCACTTTCGATTTGACATTGTACTGGTCGTTTTCCTTGCTTGCGCTTTGTCCTCGTTCCTGCTTTGATCGACTCCGGTCTGTAACGATCAAACGTAACATGAATCCTCTGAAAGGTGGCTCCCATTTTATACACAGCTGCTGCAAATGTCTTCGCATATTCACCAAATGTCTTTATGTTTGGGGGTTTCAAAAGAGCCATCACCAACGCCTGACCATCAATCAGCAAGCAACTTGGTCCATCAAGTGAAATAGTTGATGGTGTCAGTACGTCCTTGGTCAATATGTTGGCTAGCAGAGACTTGTTTGGTGAATGCAGGGTACCATTGATTGTGGCGAGAGACAGCGGAACAGACATGTAGACGTCGTCATCACCATCCATGGTTACGTGGAACATTTGTTTAGTGTGCGATGCTATCAGGGTCCTGAGGTTATAAGACAGAGTCCATTGGCTAAGTGAAGAAGCTACCTGGGTAATGCCGACTAAGCCCCCACTCTTCTTTCCAGTGGCATTCAACCATTCTGTGCTGTGGTCTGGAGAAACTTGATTGAATCGTCGATTTGCATGCTTGACCACAAAATGTCCCTGCTGGAACTCACGCAGGATGTCTGGAGGGAGCTTGGCCATCTCAGCCAGGTATACTGTACCCCATCGTGCATAGTTTAGTTTCGGTGGCGGCCATTTTGGATTTGTCACGTTTAAGGGTTAACCGTTAAATACAGTTGGGCAAACCCCCTAAATCGATTTAGAACATATAAATACATCTAAAAATGTTGCTTGCCAGCCGTAACAATTAAATGCCTCCGTCACTTTTAATATGAACCTTTTCACATATTTGACCTAACCGATCAGTGAAAAATAAATATCTGGAAAGGAAACAAATATTGGTGTTTGACAGTAACATTAGAAAATCAATGGGACCAGGTCAACAATAAATATGAAGTAGAATTTAAGGAGAGGTCAGTTTCCAAGTATAGAGTTGTAAATAAAAATAGATCTTAAACAAAAAGTTGAAGCCCCTTGCATGATACAATAACAATATAGTACAGCTGCTCCATCTGAACAAAGTAAACCAGAACAAATCTTAATACCAGTCACTGATAGGCCAGACAGTACCCCAGGTACTAGTGAGGTGGATCCAGAAGTGGATCCAACTTCAGTTACTAATAGAGTAGATCTAACTTCAGTTACTATTAAAATGGATGAAACTTCAGTCGTCAGTAAAATAGATAGAACCTCAGTCGGTAATGAAATTAAAGAGACTCCAATTACCAGTAAACTAGAAAAAGTCTCAGCTCCTAGTAAACTAACACAAACTTCAGTGATAATTGAACCAAGAGAGATTGTAACTACAAGTAGGAAGAAAACAAATGGGACAGAAACTACTTCATGGAGTGGAGTAAAACGTACAACAACAATACAAGCAGAGGTGATAATGACCCCAACAATGACCCCAAAAGAGAATAATGTTACTACAAAGGTGACGACAGAATCAACAATTAATTCTGAGATTATTACAGATAGGATCACAACATCAACGCTCAAATCTGAGATGGAAAAACAAACAATTATTCCTGAGGAAAAAGAGGAAGCTAAAAGTAATAATAACTCCTCAAAATCAAGAACGCCAAGACAGTCCAGTCCTGAACCCTTTGGAGATACAATTGTGATAAAAACTAAAGACTGGTTGTATAAACAGGCAAAAGCAAACAATTGGTATAAGTGGGTGGCATTCACTGGAGAACAAATAAAAAGAACAGACTGTTATGTGTTCTAGAAATCGGCAAGATGCATTGTACATAACAAATACTAAATATAGTTGGACATTATGACAAATAATGGACAAATAATGACTCAAGTAATAATTTTAAAATTACATGTTCAGCGCAATGTTTGATGTACACGGGATCAAGTAAATACAGCATGTACCACCGTGGAAAGAATTGGGGCAGTGACTATGTCCAGAGTCATGAAAGTATGTCGAGAAATTGATATAAGTCTGTCCAATAAAATTAGTGATTTAACAATACCTGAAAAGGTTGATCTATACATAAAGCAGGGATTAGAATGCTACCAAAATAATGAAGGAAATGTAAAAGCCGAGGATGTAGGCATGATATCAGAGGACCTATGTGACATAGTTTGGAATATTACAAACAATTGTGAGGCCCTATATGCGCGACCATTGGCTGCTATAAAAGGTGGCCGAAGAGCAGACAATCTTATGATATATATGTTACGATTGTGGAGGAATTGTGTGTACCAAGTACAGGATGAAGTGGTGGCTGATCAGTTTTGGATCTGCGGCAAAAAGGAGCCCCACTCCACACTCCCTACATTTTGGAAAGGTAGATGCGCAAGAGTACAAGCAGTTACGGAAGTCGTGATATCACCTTTTCTGCAGGAGGAAGACTCTAGCCTAGGAACTAATGAATTACGCAGGCATAGAAGAGCCTATGAACCGGACCCAGATGTATCAATTGACCGCATAGGACAACCCAGAGGCATACCCGATAAATTCAAGGCACGAAATGAGATAGCAGCAGGATTTTAAGCAATAATGCCAGCAATGGGTGTGTCCAAGAACATAGAATGATTAATTATATCTATTATAACCAGCAGAGGTTTATTAACTATACTGACGATGCATTATCTGCTTTAGGTGCACAATTGAAAGCTACAAGCGCTATGGCTTGGCAAAATAGGCAAGCCTTAGATTGGTTGCTTGCGGAGAAAGGAGGAGTGCTCTCATAGGTGACATGTGCTGCACCTTTATCCCAAATAATACTGCTCCTGAAGGCTCATTCACAATTGCAATGAGAAAACTTAAGAAACTAAGACAGGAGGTGACAGACAACGCAGGACATGGTCAAGATTGGTTTTCATGGTTGAATTTTGGGTCGGGACATTGGGGAGGCATGTTGATGAAAATAGCTATGACACTCTTGGTAGTACTAATACTAATGGGATTGATTTTTTGTTGTTGTATTCCCATATTGAGATCCATGATAGCGTCTAGGATGGAAAAAGAGATGGTCCTCACAGTGGGAGACATAGTTGAGTCAAAAGGGTTAGAATGGGAGCACGTGGGAAATAATGGCCATGGTGATCATGATGATGAGGGGTATGGGCCAATGAAGGCTTCATCTCTGAAAAACGATTGAACTCCCTGAGAAGGCTCACATATGATCGTGCTAGTAACCTCTCCATGTGAACCACAACAACGACCTGAAGACAAAGAAGAAATAACTACAATACTGCCCTGCATATGCATACAGCACACCAATACATGAAGATCATTGAATGAAAGAATGAACAATGTTCTCATTGTACAATGATAATACGGCATAAAGGAGACATGTAAAAAGAGTTCCAGAAAAACTGTAACATGATGTGAAATGATAATTGGGATGAAGATTGTATACTGTTACTGTTGAGAAATGGTGAAAGTATGAAAAAGTTAGGGGTTTGAGAAAGAATTAGATCATTCTTATATTCTCATTTATATAAGTATTTTGTTATGCATGGATAAAATAGTTTGTTGTTTTTACGATATATTCTTTTGATTTTTATCATATTGATTTCTTTCTCATTAGAACCATTTTTACTGTATAACCATTGATTATTGAATGATGAGTTAAGTCCCCAAGAGGCAGTCCCGCTAAAAGGAGGTTTCCCTACAATGATAGGTTTACTCCAGAGGACTGTGGAGGTACATGGTGATCTTCACTTCCTTCCTGTAATTGGGCATTAGGACAGAGAGGAAGATGTTTATCTCGATGTACCTCGTGATAAGGGCCTAGGTCTCTGATTAGAGCCACATTGGTGGTCGGAGTATTTGAAGCCTAAATCACTATATCACTATGGAATGAGATGATTGTATTACAGGGACTGTCACAAAGGGTCTGAAATGTAATTACAAAAGTTGGGGCTTAGTAAGCCCAAAAGGGGGGAATATGGGAGATATTTACCAGTACATTATTAAGAATATCTTGCCAATATGCTGTGTGTGTGTATTAAGTGTGGAGAAATACAGAGAACAACTAGAGGGACATGCATGTCCACCCATGTTTATATTGAAGGATCCTTGCTCCCAATATAGTTACGTTGAAGGTTCTTTGCGTCTAACATGCATATGATGACGAGGTATGCAAGGTGGAAGTGCAGACTGAATGTTCAAAGATGGACATGAGCCAAACTGAACAAGGTACTCTGAACAGAGAGAGAATCTACGTATATGGTACTCTATCGCGGTATCCTTATAGGGTTTGGAATGTATAGAATGAAGAGATTTGACTCAGGCTTTGTGTTACTATTGGCAGTGACAAATAAAGTCTTTAACTTTCAAATTTCTGTCTTCCTGATCTCCCTCTTACGAATGTCAAAGTATTGGTAAATCCACGACACTACCAATTATAGAACCCTAGGGTTCTATATAGAACCCCAATGAACCCTTATTTTTTACAGTGTAGTTGTTAGGATTTACAGACCTCCCTCAGCCATGTTTTATCTTCTCTTGTCTATGTCTCGTGTATATCTTTAACCTTATCTCATCCTGTTATTGCTCTTCACTGTAAATGAGGGAAACCTCAGTGTTCAATTATAGGTTGTATGGTATTGTCATTCCTTTTTTGAGATTGTGTTTGTTTACATTTTGTAAAATATTCAATAAATGTACCTGAAAATTAGAATCCAATAAAACTGTTGGCTCGTTGTGATAAATATTTAAGCCCCTTGCACAGGCCATGTACATTTATGAAATACTGTCTCTGATCTTAATAATTAAGTTAACAGGAAAGTAGCAGAGAATCTGACACAGCAAATCTTTTAATATTTTGGTTTAATATTTAAACAATTGAGTATTAAAATCCTCTTAAATGTACAGTATGTCACAAAAAAGATGACAACTTAAAAAAAAAAAAGATACAACTTCATAAAACATACAATCCTTACAAGTTAAATACTGTCCCTGGCCATACTACTTTGAGTCACCTACTGGCCCAGAGTTGGGAGAATGTCCCTCTGGATTTTGGTAATCCAATCATTCCATTGTTTTTGTTCGCTTGAGAACCGGTGAAACAATGTTTATCTCATCCTCTTAGTCAGGGAAATATAAAAAAATCTAGGAATAAATTCCTTACCAAGAAATTTCTTCACCAATGTGTTTGTAAAGGTGTCTAATAACACATATAAAAAGATTTAAATTCAACTCCCATAGGAAAACCCGTGACAGCTGGTGAAAGTTGGGGTACCCGGAACCTTATCTTTGAAAAATTGAAAATGTTTATTATGTACCTTGTCAGGGGTCAAACTATGGGTTTTTCATGGTTCTGAAACGATTGCAAGCATTTTTTTTGCACTAAAACCACTCCTTGGAAAAACGGCCACGCCCACTTTCACATGCAAATTAAAAAGTAGCTTGATTAGTTTATTTCAGTATCTCGAATATTAGTTAGAAAACAATACTGATCCACAATGTCAAATGCTTCATAGGTTAGGTCAAATATGTGAAAAGGTTCATGATGTGAAAAGTGATGGAGGCATTTAATGTTTACGGCTGGCAAACAACAGTTTTAGACATATTTATATGTTCTAAATCGATTTAGGGGGTTTGCCCAACTGTATTTTCAACGGTTAACCCTTAAACGTGACAAATCCAAAATGGCCACCACCGAAACTAAACTATGCACGATGGGGTACAGTATACCTGGCTGAGATGGCCAAGCTCCCTCCAGACATCCTGCGTGAGTTCCAGCAGGGACATTTTGTGGTCAAGCATGCAAATCGACGATTCAATAAAGTTTCTCCAGACCACAGCACAGAATGGTTGAATGCCACTGGAAAGAAGAGTGGGGGCTTAGTCGGCATTACCCAGGTAGCTTCTTCACTTAGCCAATGGACTCTGTCTTATAACCTCAGGACCCTGATAGCATCGCACACTAAACAAATGTTCCACGTAACCATGGATGGCGATGACGACGTCTACACCCACACGGAGTGTACCAAAGGAAGGAGGATGAAAGATGATGAAGCAAGAATGGCAACATCTCTGAAGCAGCATGGAGTGTTCCATAACAAAGTCGATACACTACAGAACATGATCAACAAGGATCTGGTCACTGTCTCCATCCAGGAGTCGTTACTTGGAGCAGAATGCCTTGGTAAAAAGCAAGAGCTTATGTCTGTTCCGCTGTCTCTTGCCACAATCAATGGTACCTTGCATTCACCGAACAAGTCTCTGCTAGCCAACATATTGACCAAGGACGTACTGACACCATCAACTATTTCACTTGATGGACCAAGTTGCTTGCTGATTGATGGTCAGGCGTTGGTGATGGCTCTTTCGAAACCCCCAAACATAAAGACATTTGGTGAATATGCGAAGACATCTGCAGCAGCTGTGTACAAAATGGGAGCCACCTTTCAGAGGATTCATGTTACGTTTGATCGTTACAGACCAGAGTCGATCAAAGCAGGAACGAGGACAAAGCGCAAGCAAGGAAAACGACCAGTACGACGTCAAATCGAAAGTGAGTCAGTTCCGCTGCCATCTGACTGCCAATTTCATGGCACTCGAAGATCTGGCATTGTTACTGTCGAACTATTGTCGTGGATTTTACCAATACTCTGACATTCGTAAGAGGGGGATCAGGAAGACCAAAGTTTGGAAGTTAAAGACTTTATTTGCCACAGCCAATAGTGACACCAAGCCTGAGTCAAATCTGCAGAGAAGACTGAATTCACTCCTCTTTGACTCTGACTTATATTCACATCGTCACATGGTCATCGTCACATGGTCATCCGTCACATGGTCATCGTCACATGGTCATCGTCACATGTTCATCCTACACATTCCAAACCCCATTAAGGTAACCGCAACATAGGTTCTCTCTCCTATTCCTGGTTCAAGAAATTATATGACAGGAGGAGACCCCTTCCTCGACTAGTCATAAATGAAGGTGACGACTGGTCATGCAGATAAGCAGCTAGGGAAAAGGTCAAGTCTGGTGAATGTTTATACAGGGGAAGAGTTCCCTTGGACAGGAAACCCCACCCCATGTCAACTGGGCATTCGGAGGTCAAAGGGGACGAGGTTTATGGCTGACACCAGATCCCCTGGGGGTTTAAAATGGGCTTAAAAAGCCACATGGAAATATCTGTTGGTACTCACTCTGCTAGAGAGGAGTCTGGTGAATGCATTCATTAAAATACTCTTAATTTCTACAAGTATTGTGTTTACTCTTTGTCTTTCTCTACCCTTAATTCACCCATACAGTATAATGACAAGCCATTCTTATGAATATACCGGAAAATATCTCCAATACTATCTGATCGATCACAGCCCTAGTGATCAAACAATGGTTGTTGCTGGAGGATTCTCCGAAGCTACGATCGTCAAGTCTTCAGACCCGACACTAGACCTGTCCATGCTTGAGGCCGATCACGAGGAAGCTGATACACGTCTAATTTTGCACTGTATTCATGCTCACATGGAGTCAATGGTTGTGTACGTACGCAATACCGATAGGACATCGGTATATGTGTTGCTGCTCGCTCACTATGACAAAATGGGATGTACGAATCTGCTGATGAAAGCTGGCACATCAAAACATCCAAAATATATCCCAATACATGACATTCGTCGTCAAATACCCATCGAGCAAGTATCAATACTAGCTTTTCACGCAATCACTGGATGTGACAGTGTTTCTCAACTCAGTGGACACAGCAAGAAGACGGCATGGCGTGTCTTCCAGCATCACCACAGAAACTTGAGTCATCTGGGGAAGGGCCACATCACCGAAGACATCATTAAATCGGCAGAGAAGTTCATCTGTCAGCTATATGGAGTACCCGAAGCAGACACGTGTGACGAGGCACGAGTTAAACTGTTCTGTATAGGACAAGCACAAGAAGCTCTACCTCCAACATCGGATGCAACACGATTTCATATCAAGCGAAGCCATTACCAAGCAAGTGTCTGGATGCAAGCCCACGTGCCTTCTCCAGTTCTTCCCACTGTAACAGATATGGGTTGGGATCGTAAGGATGGACAGTTAGTACCGCGACTTCTCTCTCTACCACCCATTCCAAAAGCATGCTCAGAGATCATGTCATGTGGGTGTACCAAGGGATGCCTGAGTAGGCTCTGCAGTTGCAGAAAAATGAGGTTACCGTGTATTGAAGCTTACAAATGTCAAGCATGGCGCTGAATGTCGGAACATTCTACCTGATGGCACATGAACTGAGTTACCCCAAGTGGTTTTACACAAAATAGTAATGTAATGACAGTAATTATAAAAGAATACAAAATAGAATAGAACTACAAAATAGAAATAGAACTGTGCAAAATAGAAATAGAACTATGAATAGAAATTCTGTGTAAATAAGTAAATGAAATATAAAATGAAATGGAATATACAACAAAAATATCCAGGTGAGCAATACACATATAAATCAATGTACTAAAATATACATTGTTATATGCTGACATTCACAGAATGTCTCAGAATACCTTCTCAGACAGTCAACACAACACTAGCAGCAGCAATTGGCACCAGGACTAGCACTAACACCAGTACTAGCACCAGCACTGGCAGTAACACTAGCACCAGGACCAGCACTAGCAGTAACACCAGCACTAGCACCAACACTTAGCACTAGTACCAGCACTAGCTCCAGCAGTAACACTAGCACTTATCACCAGGACTAGCACTGGCAGTAACACTTAGCACTAGCACTTAGACATTGATGCCAAACTTGTTCAGCAGCCTGATGGCCTGACTGTGGAAGCTGTCTCTGAGTCTGCTCGTGTGGCACTTGATACTGCGGTATCGCCTGCCTGACGGTAGAAGTGTGTACAGTTCGTGGCTGGGGTGGTTATTGTCTTTAATAATCTGTTTGGCCTTGGCCACGCACCGCCTGGTGTATATATCCAGGAGGGAGGGAAGCTCACCTCCAACGATGGTACTGGGCCGTTCCGCACCACCCTCTGTAGTGTTTTACGCTCCCAGGTGCGGTTGCAGTTCCCAGTACCAGACGGTGGATGCATCCTGGTAAGAACACTCTCCGGATGGTACAGGAGTAGAATGTTCTGAGGACTGGGGGCATCATGTTGAATTTCCTCAGTCGGCCTGAGGAAATACAGGCGTTGTTGGGACTTTTTCACCACGTGGTGTGGTGTGCGTGGTCCATAGTGAAGGTCCTCGGAGATGTGCACTCGCCGCAGGAACTTGAAGCTGCCTGACCCTCTCTACCTGCAGCAGCCGTCGAGTGGAGATGGAGGCCGTGCTTCTCCTCTCCGGCTTCCTGTAGCCCACGATCAGGCCTCCTTGGGTCTTCTTGACGTCTGAGGGCGATGTTGTGTTTTCTTGGCACCACTGTGCCCAGTGATTCCGAACTCCCCCTGTTAGGCTGTCTCGTCGTCGTCGGCGATCAAGACCCAACAACTGTCGTTGTCGTCAGCAAAACTTGATGAAGACGTTGGAGCTGTGCATAGCCATGGTCGGACTACAGTCGTGGGTTGTACAGGGAAGTAGAAGGAGAGGGCCTCAACACGCATCCCTGAGGCGGCTCCCAGTGTTGAGGGTCTGGCCTCTGAGGTGGTGCTGCCATCCTCACCACCTGGCGGGGCCGACAGGAAGTCCAGTATCCAGCTGCACATGTCGGGTGCAGGCCCAGACCCCTTGAGCTTTGGTGTCGAGCTTGCAGGACTATCGTGTGGAAGCGCTAGCTGAAGTCCACAAACAGCATTCTCACACACTGTTCTATCCCCTCCAGGGTGAGATTAGGCTGTGAATGCCATGCAATCGCGTCGTCGGTGATCTGTTTTGATGGAACGCAAATGCCATGGGTCCAGCGTGCAGGCAACATGAACAAATGAATGTTCTTGAGGTGAGGGCACCGGTTCCAGTCAATCTCTCTCTTTTTTTTT
>PIJE02000134.1:0-52500 GCA_002895965.2 Coryphaenoides rupestris
AAGAGATACAATTCAACTCAAACTCTTCAACTCAACACTACAACTCAACTCAACACTTCAACTCAACACTACAACTCAACTCAACACAACTCAACTCAACACTACAACTCAACTCAACACTACAACTCAACACTACAATTCAACTCAACACTACAACTCAACTCAACACTACAACTCAACACTACTCAACTCAACACTACAACTCAACACCCCCCAACTCAACACTACAACTCAACACTACAACTCAACAACTCCCTCAACTCAACACTACAACTCAACACCCCAACTCAACACTACAAACTCAACTCAACACTACAACTCAACACACCCCAAACTCAACTCAACACTTTCAACTCAACACTACAACTCAACACACCCCTACTCAACACTACAACTCAACACACCCCTACTCAACACTACAACTCAACACTACAACTCAACACTACAATTCAACTCAACACTACAACTCAACACACAACTCACAATACAACTCAACACTACAACTCAACTCAACACTCAACTCAACACTACAACTCAACTCAACACTCAACTCAACACTACAACTCAACACACCAACTCAACACTTCAACTCAACACTTCAACTCAACACTACAACTCAACACTACAACTCAACACACTACAACTACAACTCAACTCAACACTACAACTCAACCTACAACTCAACACTACAACTCAACTCAACTCTACAACTCAACACTACAACTCAACACTACAACTCACACTACAACTCAACTCACTAACAACTCAACACTACAACTCAACACTACAACTCTACACTACAACTCAACTCTACAACTCAACTCTACAACTCAACTCAACACTACAACTCAACTCAACTCAACACTACAACTCAACACTACAACTCTACACTACAACTCAACTCAACTCAACACTACAACTCAACACTACAACTCAACACTACAACTCAACACTACAACTCAACACTACAACTCTACACTACAACTCAACTCAACTCAACACTACAACTCAACTCAACTCAACTCAACACTACAACTCAACTCTACAACTGTACTGTACTGTGTGTAGGACCACATCCTGGCCACTAGGGGCAGCAGCGGCGCCGCGGCAGCTGAAGAAGAATCCATCATGGAGGAGGAAACCCGCTCGGTGACCCGAAGTACAGACCTCAGCACGTCCTGGACCCGAAGTACAGACCTCAGCACGCCCTGGACCTGAAGTACAGACCTCAGCACGTCCTGGACCTGAGGGACGGACCTGAGGGACGAACCTGAAGGTTGGGACCTGAGGGACGGTGTGCACCTGAGGGACGAACCTGAAGGTGCGGACCTGAGGGACGGTGGGGACCTGAAGGTGCGGACCTGAGGGACGGTGTGCACCTGAGGGACGAACCTGAAGGTGCGGACCTGAGGGACGGTGGGGACCTGAAGGTGCGGACCTGAGGGACGGTGGGGACCTGACGGGGTTTCCCCCACGACGGAAGTATGAATGTTATAGTGCGCTCCAAGGGTCTGGGAGGACAGCTCGGTAGGTCGTACTACACCAGGTTCTCCTCTCAGGAGGTGGGAGGACCCCTCAGGAGGTCCTACTGCACCAGGTTTTCCTCTCAGGAGGTGGGAGGACCCCTCAGGGGGTCGTACTGCACCAGGTTCTCCTCTCAGGAGGTGGGAGGACCCCTCAGGAGGTCGTACTGCACCAGGTTCTCCTCTAGAACGGTTCGACAGACATTTATAGAGTTTTTTGAGCAGAACCACCAACACCAGTTTGTCCCCTCGGCCCCGGTCCGGCCCCGGGGGGACCCCAGCCTCCTGTTCGTTAACGCCGGGATGAACCAGGTGAGTCTTCACCTGTCACTCAGCTGTCTTAATACATACTCCAGGTGAGTCTTCACCTGTCACTCAGATGTCTTAATACATACTCCAGGTGAGTCTTCACCTGTCACTCAGATGTCTTAATACATACTCCAGGTGAGTCTTCACCTGTCACTCAGCTGTCTTAATACATACTCCAGGTGAGTCTTCACCTGTCACTCAGATGTCTTAATACATACTCCAGGTGAGTCTTCACCTGTCACTCAGCTGTCTTAATACATACTCCAGGTGAGTCTTCACCTGTCACTCAGATGTCTTAATACATACTCCAGGTGAGTCTTCACCTGTCACTCAGATGTCTTAATACATACTCCAGGTGAGTCTTCACCTGTCACTCAGCTGTCTTAATACATACTCCAGGTGAGTCTTCACCTGTCACTCAGATGTCTTAATACATACTCCAGGTGAGTCTTCACCTGTCACTCAGATGTCTTAATACATACTCCAGGTGAGTCACTCACAGGTGTTTTATTCCTATAGACGCTCAAGTAAACAGTGAATAGTAAAAGTGAAAACAACACTAACCCTAACTATTTGGATCACTGGACCAATAATGAATAATTTAATTTCCATTCATGTGTTGATGTTGCTGTCTTGGTGTGCTGGTGCAGTTCAAGCCCATCCTGCTGGGCACCGCCGACCCACGCAGTGAAATGGCGGCCTACCGGCGGGTGGTCAACAGCCAGAAGTGTGTCCGTGCGGGCGGGAAGCATAACGACCTGGAGGACGTGGGCCGAGATGTGTACCACCACACCTTCTTCGAGATGCTGGGGAACTGGTCCTTCGGCGACTACTTCAAGGTCTGACCCGGGTCTTCCTCCCTGCTTCACATTTAGACTTTCTCACCCGCCAGCCCCAGACCATTATCCCTCCTCCAGCAAACTTTACAGTCGGCACTATGCATTCCGGAAGGTAACGTTCTCCTGGCATCCGCTTCATATATCGTCACCTGTTGGGTCCTCACTATATGCTCACTGCTTAACACTACACTATATGTCCAGAAGTCAGTGGACACCTGAGCATCACACCTATATGAGCTTGTTGGACGTCCCATTCTAAAAACCATGGGCATTAATATGGAGTTGGACCTCCTTTGTGGCTCTGACAGCGGCCACTCTTCTGGGAAGGCTTTCCGCAAGATGTTGGAGTCTGTGGGACTCTGTGGCCATTCAGCCAAAAGAGCATTTGTGAGGTCAGGCGCTGATGTTGGACTAGAAGGCCTGGCTCACAATCGGCCTTCTAATTCCTCCCAAAGGTGTTCAATGGGGTCGAGGTCAGGGCTCTGTGCAGGCCAATCGAGTTCCTCCACACCAAACTCTTCTAACCGTGTCTTTATGGACCTTGCTTTGTGCACAGGGGCACAGTCATGCTGGAACAGCAAAGGGCCTTCCCCAAACTGTTGCCACAAAGTAGGAAGATGTGTTCATATCCTGTAGCATTAAGCATACCCTTCACTGGAACTAAGGGGCCCAAACCCTGAGAAACAGCCCCAGACCATTATCCCTCCTCCAGCAAACTTTACAGTCGGCACTATGCATTCCGGAAGGTAACGTTCTCCTGGCATCCGCCAAACCCAGATTCATCCATCAGACTGCCAGATAGTGAAGCGTGATAATAGCACTTATTTATATATAATAATATTATATAATAATAATAGCACTTACTTATATATAATAATATGATATAATAATAATAGCACTTACTTATATATAATAATATTATATAATAATAATAGCACTTACTTATATAATAATATTATATAATAATAATAGCACTTACTTATATATAATAATATTATATAATAATAATAGCACTTACTTATATATAATAATATTATATAATAATAATAGCACTTACTTATATAATAATATTATATAATAATAATAGCACTTACTTATATATAATAATATTATATAATAATAATAGCACTTACTTATATAATAATATTATATAATAATAATAGCACTTACTTATATATAATATTATATAATAATAATAGCACTTACTTATATATAATATAATATAATAATAATAATAATAGCACTTACTTATATATAATAATATTATATAATAATAATAGCACTTACTTATATATAATATTATATAATAATAATAGCACTTACTTATATATAATAATATTATATAATAATAGCACTTACTTATATATAATAATATTATATAATAATAATAGCACTTACTTATATATAATAATATATATAATAATAATAGCACTTACTTATATATAATAATATTATATAATAATAATAGCACTTACTTATATAATAATATTATATAATAATAATAGCACTTACTTATATATAATAATATATTATAATAATAATAGCACTTACTTATATATAATATTATATAATAATAATAGCACTTACTTATATATAATATTATATAATAATAATAATAGCACTTACTTATATATAATAATATTATATAATAATAATAGCACTTATATATAATAATATTATATAATAATAATAGCACTTACTTATATATAATAATATTATATAATAATAATAGCACTTACTTATATATAATAATATTATATAATAATAATAGCACTTACTTATATAATAATATTATATAATAATAATAGCACTTATATATAATAATATGATATAATAATAATAGCACTTACTTATATATAATAATATTATATAATAATAATAGCACTTACTTATATAATAATATTATATAATAATAATAGCACTTACTTATATATAATATTATATAATAATAATAGCACTTACTTATATATAATAATATTATATAATAATAATAGCACTTACTTATATATAATATTATATAATAATAATAGCACTTACTATATAATAATATTATATAATAATAATAGCACTTACTTATATATAATAATATTCTATAATAATAATAGCACTTACTTGTATAATAATATTCTATAATAATAATAGCACTTACTTATATATAATATATATTATATAATAATAATAGCACTTACTTATATATAATAATATTCTATAATAATAATAGCACTTACTTATATATAATATTATATAATAATAATAGCACTTACTTATATAATAATATTCTATAATAATAATAGCACTTACTTATATATAATAATATTATATAATAATAATAGCACTTACTTATATAATAATATGATATAATAATAATAGCACTTACTTATATATAATAATATTATATAATAATAATAGCACTTACTTATATATAATAATATTATATAATAATAATAGCACTTACTTCTATATAATAATATTATATAATAATAATAGCACTTACTTATATAATAATATTCTATAATAATAATAGCACTTACTTATATATAATAATATTATATAATAATAATAGCACTTACTTATATATAATAATATTATATAATAATAATAGCACTTACTTATATAATAATATTATATAATAATAATAGCACTTACTTATATATAATAATATTATATAATAATAATAGCACTTACTTATATATAATAATATTCTATAATAATAATAGCACTTACTTATATATAATATTATATAATAATAATAATAGCACTTACTTATATATAATAATATTCTATAATAATAATAGCACTTACTTATATATAATAATATTATATAATAATAATAGCACTTACTTATATATAATAATATTATATAATAATAATAGCACTTACTTCTATATAATAATATTATATAATAATAATAGCACTTACTTATATATAATAATATTCTATAATAATAATAGCACTTACTTATATAATAATATTCTATAATAATAATAGCACTTACTTATATATAATAATATTATATAATAATAATAGCACTTACTTATATATAATATTATATAATAATAATAGCACTTACTTATATAATAATATTATATAATAATAATAGCACTTACTTATATATAATATTATATAATAATAATAGCACTTACTTATATAATAATATTATATAATAATAATAGCACTTACTTATATATAATATTATATAATAATAATAGCACTTACTTATATATAATAATATTATATAATAATAATAGCACTTACTTATATATAATAATATTATATAATAATAATAGCACTTACTTATATATAATAATATGATATAATAATAATAGCACTTACTTCTATATAATAATATTATATAATAATAATAGCACTTACTTATATATAATAATATTATATAATAATAATAGCACTTACTTATATAATAATATTATATAATAATAATAGCACTTACTTATATATAATAATATTATATAATAATAATAGCACTTACTTATATATAATATTATATAATAATAATAGCACTTACTTATATATAATAATATTATATAATAATAATAGCACTTACTTATATATAATAATATTCTATAATAATAATAGCACTTACTTATATAATAATATTATATAATAATAATAGCACTTACTTATATATAATAATATTCTATAATAATAATAGCACTTACTTATATAATAATATTCTATAATAATAATAGCACTTACTTATATATAATAATATTATATAATAATAATAGCACTTACTTATATATAATAATATTATATAATAATAATAGCACTTATATATATAATAATATTATATAATAATAATAGCACTTACTTATATATAATAATATTATATAATAATAATAGCACTTACTTATATATAATAATATTCTATAATAATAATAGCACTTACTTATATAATAATATTCTATAATAATAATAGCACTTACTTATATATAATAATATTATATAATAATAATAGCACTTACTTATATATAATAATATTATATAATAATAATAGCACTTACTTATATATAATAATATTATATAATAATAATAGCACTTACTTCTATATAATAATATTATATAATAATAATAGCACTTACTTATATATAATAATATTCTATAATAATAATAGCACTTACTTATATAATAATATTATATAATAATAATAGCACTTACTTATATATAATAATATTCTATAATAATAATAGCACTTACTTATATAATATTCTATAATAATAATAGCACTTACTTATATATAATAATATTATATAATAATAATAGCACTTACTTATATATAATAATATTATATAATAATAATAGCACTTACTTATATATAATAATATTATATAATAATAATAGCACTTACTTATATAATAATATTATATAATAATAATAGCACTTACTTATATATAATAATATTATATAATAATAATAGCACTTACTTATATATAATAATATTATATAATAATAATAGCACTTACTTATATATAATAATAATAGCACTTACTTATATATAATAATATTATATAATAATAATAGCACTTACTTATATATAATAATATTATATAATAATAATAGCACTTACTTATATATAATAATATTATATAATAATAATAGCACTTACTTATATAATAATATTATATAATAATAATAGCACTTACTTATATATAATAATATTATATAATAATAATAGCACTTACTTATATATAATAATATTATATAATAATAATAGCACTTACTTATATATAATAATATTATATAATAATAATAGCACTTACTTATATATAATAATATTATATAATAATAATAGCACTTACTTATATATAATAATATTATATAATAATAATAGCACTTACTTATATATAATAATATTATATAATAATAATAGCACTTACTTATATATAATAATATTATATAATAATAATAGCACTTACTTATATATAATAATATTATATAATAATAATAGCACTTATATATAATAATATTATATAATAATAATAGCACTTACTTATATATAATAATATTATATAATAATAATAGCACTTACTTATATATAATAATATTATATAATAATAATAGCACTTACTTATATATAATATTATATAATAATAATAGCACTTACTTATATATAATAATATTATATAATAATAATAGCACTTACTTATATATAATAATATTATATAATAATAATAGCACTTACTTATATATAATAATATTATATAATAATAATAGCACTTACTTATATATAATAATATTATATAATAATAATAGCACTTACTTATATATAATAATATTATATAATAATAATAGCACTTACTTATATATAATAATATTATATAATATTAATAGCTCTTACAGTTGACCAGGGCACATCTAGTTGGGCAGATTTTCACGAACTGACTTGTAACAAAGATGGCGTCCTATGACAGTGGTGCGTTCAAAGTCACTGAGCTCTTCATGAAACATTCTGAATTGTAAATGTTTGTCTGTGGAGATTTAATAATAATAATGATACATTTTATTTGTATTGCACTTTACATTTAAGAAAAACTCAAAGTGCTACAGATTAAAAAGCATGAAAGTTCTAAAAACTAAGTATAAAAATCTAGCAGAAGGCTCTGGAGAAAAGGTAGGTTTTCAGGCCTCGTTTAAAAGCATCCACAGTCTGTGGTGCCCTCAGGTAGTCGGGGAGAGCATTCCACAGGCTGGGAGCGGCCGAGCAGAATGCCCGATCCCCCGTGGTGCGGAGCTTGGTCCTGGGGGGTTTGAGGAGGTTGGTGGTTGCAGAGCGGAGGGTACGTGAGGAGGTCTGAGGGATAAGGAGTTCCTTGAGGTAGCGGGGGGCATTTCCGTGTATGCACTGGTGGGTGAGGAGGGAGACCTTGAACTCAATCCTAAGTGAGACGGGGAGTCTCCAGATTTCATGGCTATGTGCTGATTTGATGCACCTGTTAGCAGTGGGTGTGGCTGAAACACCTGAACTCAATCATTAGTAGGGCTGTCCACTGACTTTTGGCTATATAGTGTACGTTGGGTGGAACCACTACTATGGACAAACCTTTGGAACACAGGGTGCTGAACGGAGCCGCCACAGCAGGAAGTGATGTCACATCTGTGTGTGTAGGAGGAGGCGTGTGCTATGGCGTGGAGTCTGCTCACCGAGCATTATGGGATATCTCCAGACCGTCTCTATGTGTCCTACTTCTCTGGAGACGCAGCAAGTGGACTCCCTGCAGACGAGGAGACCCAACACATCTGGCTGGACATGGGGTGAGTATATCATACACAACATATCATATACTAAATACATCATAAATGGTATATAATATACACATGACATGTGGTGAGTATATAATATAGATTAGAACATATATAGTGAATAGCATATATCCTAAATAGTATATAATAGACACCTGTGTATTTTGTATCATTGATGTGTCTGAGGTGTGTGGTTCTGCAGGGTTCCACGGGGGCGTGTCTTGCCGTTCGGCCTGCAGGAGAACTTCTGGGAGATGGGCGACGCGGGCCCCTGTGGCCCCTGCTCCGAGATCCACTACGACCACCGGGGGGGCCGAGATGCCAGCCGGCTGGTCAACACGGGCTGCCCCGAGGTGGTGGAGCTCTGGAACCTGGTCTTCATGGAGTACCACAGGTAGAACCATATAGAACCTGGTCTTCATGGAGTACCACAGGTAGAACCACATAGAAACATATAGAACCATATATAACCTCGTCTTCATGCAGTACCACAGGTAGAAGTGAACCTAGAATGGGTGTGGATGTGAAGTGTGATGGTGGGCGGTGGCCTGAGGCTCCTCCCCCAGCATGTGTGTTTGTGTGTGTGATGTTGGGCTGTAGGGAGGTGGGTGGCGGCCTGAGGCTCCTCCCCCAGCATGTGTGTGTGATGTTGGGCTGTAGGGAGGTGGGTGGTGGCCTGAGGCTCCTCCCCCAGCATGTGTTTGTGATGTTGGGCTGTAGGGAGGTGGGTGGCGGCCTGAGGCTCCTCCCCCAGCGCAGTGTGGACACCGGCCTGGGTCTGGAGCGGCTGCTGGCCGTGCTGCAGGGAGCCGACTCCAACTACCACACCGACCTCTTCACCCCCCTGCTGCACCACATCCACCAGGTCAGACTCCACCTGTTACCACGGTGACCAGGTCAGACTCCACCCATTACCACGGTGACCAGGTTATCAAACTTCAGTTAAGCTCTATGATGTAGAAAGCTGAGCAATGATTGGAGGTGTTTTTCACGCGTGGTTGCTAAGGTACCTGTGTGTGTGTGTCCAGGTGTGGTTGCTAAGGTACCTGTGTGTTCACGTGTGGTTGCTAAGGTACCTGTGTGTGTCCAGGTGTGGTTGCTAAGGTACCTGTGTGTGTCCAGGTGTGGTTGCTAAGGTACCTGTGTGTGTCCAGGTGTGGTTGCTAAGGTACCTGTGTGTGTCCAGGTGTGGTTGCTAAGGTACGCGTGTGTGTGTCCAGGTGTGGTTGCTAAGGTACGCGTGTGTGTGTCCAGGTGTGGTTGCTAAGGTACGTGTGTGTGTGTGTGTGTGTCCAGGTGTCCAGGTGCAGGCCGTACGGGGGCCGCGTGGCCCCGGGTCCGGAGGGCCGCGTGGACATGGCGTACCGCGTGGTGGCCGACCACGTCCGCACCCTGGCCGTCTGCATCGCCGACGGAGTCTACCCTGGCATGTCGGGACCCGAGTGAGTCTCCTCAGTGGTTCACTTAACGTTCTTAACGGAATTATTCAATTAAAACCGATTGTGGCTGCAGCTTAGGCCTCGCCCCACGACCCGACCAACCCAGCACCAGAGTCCAAGCACCCAGAGTCGTAGCATCTCCCAGAGTCTAGCACCCCAGAGTCTAGCACCCAGAGTCTAGCACCCAGAGTCTAGCACCCAGAGTCTAGCACCCAGAGTCTAGCACCCAGAGTCTAGCACCCAGAGTCTAGCACCCAGAGTCTAGCACCCAGAGTCTAGCACCCAGAGTCTAGCACCCAGAGTCTAGAGTCTAGCACCCAGAGTCTAGAGTCTAGCACCCAGAGTCTAGAGTCTAGCACACTCTCTCTCTGAGGTCCCTCTGCGTGGGACCTCAGAGAGAGAGTGTGTGTGTGTGTGTGTGTGTGTGTGTGTGTGTGTGTGTGTGGTGTGTGTGTGTGTGTGTGTGTGTGTGTGTGTGTGTGTGTGTGTGTGTGTGTGTGTGTGTGTGTGTGTGTGTGTGTGTGTGTGTGTGTAGATTGGTTCTCAGGAGGATCCTGAGGAGAGCGGTCAGGTTCTCTACAGAGGTCCTGCAGGCCCCCCAGGGAGCGCTGGGGAGCCTGGTGCCCACCCTGGTCCAGCTGCTGGTCTGTCTGACTGTCAGCATGTCTGTCTGTCTGTCTGTCAGCCTGCCTCTCTGTCTGTCTGTGTGTCTGTCTTTCAGCATGTCTGTCTGTCTGTCTGCCTGCCTGCCTGCCTGTGTCAGCATGTCTGTCTGTCTGTCTGTCAGCATGTCTGTCTGTCAGCATGTCTGTCTACCTGCCTGTGTCAGCATGTCTGTCTGCCTGTCAGCATGTCTGTCTGTCTGTCAGCGTGTCTGTCTGTCTGTGTGTCTGTCTGTCAGCATGTCTGTCTGTCTGTCAGCATGTCTGTCTGTCTGTGTGTCTGTCTGTCAGCATGTCTGTCTACCTGCCTGTGTCGGCATGTCTGTCTGTCTGCCTGCCTGTGTCAGCATGTCTGTCTGCCTGTCAGCATGTCTGTGTGTCTGTCTGTCTGTCAGCATGTCTGTCTGCCTGCCTGTGTCAGCATGTCTGTCTGCCTGCCTGTCTGTCTATATAGTATCTGAGCTGGCGACGTGAGCGCTGCTGTCTGATTGGTTGGTTCTGTGTTGTCAGGGCGACGCCTACCCAGAGCTTCACAGACATCAGGAACAGGTAAGAAGTATCTATATATAGATCTATATACCATATATACATTATATATAGATATCTATATAGATATCAAACCAAACAATACATTCATCAGTCCAAAAAACAAATTCAATGATTTAATCTTAAATATATGTAATATATAGATATAAACTAATGGTCCATAAACCGGAATTAAAGAGGGTAAAATGAATGTCCACATGAAGTGAAGTGATGGTGTCAAGCCGCCAGGTGTCATCAGCCATTCTAAGCAGCTTCTCCCGCTTATGACATCACAAGTGGGAGGGTTGCGCACATTAAAGTGAACACCTTGAGAACCATTTAAAACGGCTTCGAAACAGCCACGACTTCTGTACAGAGAGCTATCTCACTGCTCATGTCAGGATGCTAACTACAGAGCTACAGAGAGCTACGTATGATGATGATGATGATGCTCTGTGGTCCCAGATCGTGTCAATCATTGATGAAGGTGAGGACCAGTTTATGAGCTCTCTGAAGCAAGGGGTCCGCATCATCAACCAGACTGCAGCGTTGCCTAGCAACCACAGCATCCAGCCCCTGTTTCCAGGTGAGCTAGACACTATAGAAGCAGACCTAGACACTATAGAAGCAGACCTAGACAGTATAACAGTATAGAAGCAGACCTAGACAGTATAACAGTATAGAAGCAGACCTAGACGGTATAGAAGCAGACCTAGACAGTATAACAGTATAGAAGCAGACCTAGACAGTATAGAAGCAGACCTAGACAGTATAACAGTATAGAAGCAGACCTAGACGGTATAGAAGCAGACCTAGACAGTATAACAGTATAGAAGCAGACCTAGACAGTTAACATATAGAAGCAGACCTAGACAGTATAACAGTTATAGAAAGCAGACCAAGACAGTATAGAACGCAGCCTTAGACGGTATAGGAAGCAGACCTAGACGTATAACAGTATAGAAGGCAGACCTAGACGTATTAGAAGCAGACCCTAGACAGTATAGAAGCAGACCTAGACAGTAAAAGACCAGTATAGAAGGCAGAAAACCTAGACGGTATAGAAGCAACCTAGAAAGTATAACAGTATAGAAGCAGACCTTAGACGGTATAGAAGGCACGACCTAGACAGTTATAACAGTATAGAAGCAGACCTAGACGGTTATAGAAGCCAGACCCTAGACAGTAAACAGTATAGAAGCAACCTAGACGGGTATTGGAGCCAGACCTAGACAGTATAACAGTATAGAAGCAGACCTAGACAGTATAGAAGCAGACCTAGACAGTATAACAGTATAGAAGCAGACCTAGACGGTATAGAAGCAGACCTAGACAGTATAACAGTATAGAAGCAGACCTAGACAGTATAGAAGCAGACCTAGACAGTATAACAGTATAGAAGCAGACCTAGACGGTATAGAAGCAGACCTAGACAGTATAACAGTATAGAAGCAGACCTAGACAGTATAGAAGCAGACCTAGACAGTATAGAAGCAGACCTAGACAGTATAACAGTATAGAAGCAGACCTAGACAGTATAGAAGCAGACCTAGACAGTATAACAGTATAGAAGCAGACCTAGACAGTATAGAAGCAGACCTAGACAGTATAGAAGCAGACCTAGACGGTATAGAAGCAGACCTAGACAGTATAACAGTATAGAAGCAGACCTAGACAGTATAGAAGCAGACCTAGACAGTATAGAAGCAGACCTAGACAGTATAACAGTATAGAAGCAGACCTAGACAGTATAGAAGCAGACCTAGACAGTAAATAACAGTATATGAAGCAGACCTAGACAGTAAGGACAGTATAGAAGCAGACCTAGACGGTAATGAAGCAGACCTAGACAGTAATAAACAGTATAGAAGCAGACCTAGACGGTATAAGAAGCAGACCTAGACAGTATAAACGTATAGAAGCAGACTAGACAGTATAGAAGCAGACCTAGACAGTATAAGCAGACCTAGACGGTATAGAAGCAGCACCTAGACAGTATAAGTAAGAGCAGACCTAGACAGGTTATAGAAGCAGACCTAGACAGGGTTATAACAGTATAGAACAGACCTCAGACAGTATAGAAGCAGACCTAGACAGTATAGAAGCAGACCTAGACAGTATAAACAAGTATAGAAGCAGACCTAGACAGTATAGAAGCAGACCTAGACGGTAATAAGAGCAGACCTAGACAGTATAAACAGTATAGAAGCAGACCTAGACAGTATAGAAGCAGACCTAGACCGTATAGTAAGCAGACCTAGACAGTATAGAAGCAGACCTAGACAGTATACAGTATAGAAGCAGACCTAGACAGTATAGAAGCAGACCAGCAGTAGTAACAGTATAGAAGCAGACCTAGACAGTATAGAAGCAGACCTAGACGGTATAGAAGCAGACCTACGACGTATAGAAGCAGACCTAGACGGCTTATAGAAGCAGACCTAGACAGTATAACAAATATAGAAGCAGACCTAGACAGTATAGAAGCAGACCTAGACAGTATAACAGTATAGAAGCAGACCTAGACGAGTATAGAAGCAGACCTAGACAGTATAGAAGCAGACCTAGACGGTATAGAAGCAGACCTAGACAGTATAACAGTATAGAAGCAGACCTAGACAGTATAGAAGCAGACCTAGACAGTATAGAAGCAGACCTAGACAGTATAGAAGCAGACCTAGACAGTATAACAGTATAGAAGCAGACCTAGACAGTATAGAAGCAGACCTAGACAGTATAACAGTATAGAAGCAGACCTAGACAGTATAGAAGCAGACCTAGACAGTATAACAGTATAGAAGCAGACCTAGACAGTATAGAAGCAGACCTAGACAGTATAGAAGCAGACCTAGACAGTATAACAGTATAGAAGCAGACCTAGACGGTATAGAAGCAGACCTAGACAGTATAACAGTATAGAAGCAGACCTAGACAGTATAGAAGCAGACTAGACAGTATAGAAGCAAGACCTACGGGATAGAACAGACTAGACGGTATAAAGCAGACTAGACAAGTATAAGCAGTTATAGAAGGCAGACCTAGACATTATAGAAGCAGACCTAGACAGTATAAGAAGCAGACCTAGACGGTATGAGAAGCAGACCTAGAACAGTATAGAAGCAGACCTAGACAAGTATAGAAGGCAGACCTTAGAACAGTATAACAGTATAGAAGGCAGACCTAGAACATCTATAGAAGCAGACCTAGACAGTATAGAAGGCAAACCCTAGACGGTATAGTACAAGCAGACCTAGACAGTATACGAAGCAGACCTAGACAGTATATAAGCCGACCTTAGACAGTAATACACAGGTTATAGAAGCAGACCTAGGCATTATAGAAGCAGACCTAGACAGTATAGAAGCAGACCTAGACAGTATAGAAGCAGACCTAGACAGTATAGAAGCAGACCTAGACGGTATAGAAGCAGACCTAGACAGTATAGAAGCAGACCTAGACGGTATAGAAGCAGACCTAGACAGTATAACAGTATAGAAGCAGTGTTTCAGCCCCGGTGGCCTGGTCTCTGCATAGGAACCTAGGTTAACTATAGAGCTACCTATAGAGCTAACTATAGAGCTAACTATAGAACTGTCCCAGCCCCGGTGGCCTGGTCTCTGCACAGGAACCTGGGCTTCCCTCTGGACCTGCTGGAGCTGATCCTGGAGGAGCAGGGCCTGCAGGTGGACCAGGCCCACCTGGACCAGCTGCTGGGCGCACACCACCATGTGATTGGTCTGATATGATCACCTGACCATCTCTGATCATGCTGCTGATGTTGATTGTTGACTCTCTCTCTCTGTCTCCATTTCTATCTCTCTGTCTCCCTGTCTGTCTCTCTGTAGCACCAGTCAGAAGGCGGGGTGAGGACAGACAGTTCCCCCCACCTGGACGTCCACAGCTTGGCGTCGCTTCAGCGCCAGGGGATCAAACACACGGACCAAGACCCAAAGTACCAGTACGAGCTGCACGGTGGCCGCTATGGTACCAGAACCTTTATTAACATGTAGCTCAGCAGAATACTCATATTTGTACTGAGCTGTAATTCCAGTAACAGTAAGTGCACACATGTTTACTGCTACTAAGTACAAATACTTCGTTACTGTACTTAAGTAGATGTTTCAGGTATCTGTACTTTACTTGAGTATTTATTTATTTTTGACGACTTTTTACTTTAACTCCCTACATTTAAACATGAATATCTGTACTTTGTACTCCTTACATTTAAACATGAATATCTGTACTTTCTACTTGTTACTTTAGTTTTATTGCATTTGAGTATCTGTATCTGTACTTGTACTTAAGTAAAGGATGTGTATACTTTAGCCACCTCTGGTACTACTGCAGTAGTACACGGTGTGTCGTGGTACCAATAGCTGGCTCTGTGCTCTCAGTGTTCCCAGAATGCACGGCGGCGGTGCAGGCGTTGTTCCTCGGGGGGCAGCAGGTGGCGGAGGTGGCGGTGGGCGACCAGCCCTGCCTCCTCATCCTGGACCGCACCTCCTTCTACGCAGAGCAGGGCGGCCAGTCACATGACCAGGGATACCTGTCGAGACACACCTCCCCGGTCCGTAACCCTAGCAACCTAGTCATGTGATGTGCGTTTAACCATGTCATCGTACCCGTGGTCCTGTTGCCCGGCAGCAGTGTGTTGACCATAACCTTACCAACAGGAAGTCCCCAGAAGGTGCCTCTTTCTGATTGTCTCTTCACAGGATGTGCTGTACCCGGTGGAGGAAGTGGCCGTGGCTGGAGGCTACGTCCTCCACCTGGTCTCAGCTTCATACGCTCTGAAGGTTGGAGACCTGCTCCACCTCCACCTGGACCAGGTAGGAGACCTTTACCCCCTAGGACTACGAGTTACACCCCTAGGACTACGAGTTACACCACTAGGACTACAAGTTACACCACTAGGACTACGAGTTACACCCCTAGGACTACGAGTTACACCACTAGGACTACAAGTTACACCACCACGAGTTCCATTCCACCCCCTGCCCAGTAAAGTTCCACCCCTCCCTAGGCCCAGAGGCTGTCCTGCATGGTGAAGCACACTGCAACCCACCTCCTGAACTGGGCCCTGCGCTGCGTCCTGGGGCCCTCCATGCAGCAGAGGGGCTCCCACGTGGCCCCCCACCGCCTGCGCTTCGACTTCAGCAGCAAGGTGAGGATAGGGGCCCAAAGCATGCTGGGAGGGGCCCAAAGCATGCTGGGAGGATCCCAAAGCATGCTAGGAGGGGCACAGGGCATGCTGGGAGGAGCCAAGGCATGCTGGCAGGGCTTGCTAATGCAGCAGACTGTTGCAGGGTTCTCTGAGCACGGCTCAGCTCCAGGAGGTGGAGCGACTGGTGGGGCAGGTGATCGCGGCTGACCAAGAGGTCTTCTGCCAGGAGGTACCTCTGAAGAACGTCAGGACCATCCCTGGTCTCAGGACCGTGGACGAGGTCAGTTCAACCAGCATCAGGATGTGAGGAGGTGTGGTCTGTGTGCAGGGGTGTGGTCTGAATGTGAGGGGGTGTGGTCTGTGTGTCCAGGTGTATCCTGACCCAGTGCGGGTAGTGTCTGTGGGGATCCCAGTCCCAGAACTACAGGCCGGGCAGACGGACGGACTACACTCTGTGGAGCTCTGCTGTGGAACGTGAGTCTCATCACCACGGTTACCCATGATGGACACAAGTAGTTATTGATTGTGTCTCTCTCTCTCTCTCTCTCTCTCTCTAGACACCTGCTGCGGACCGGGGCGATCGAGGACCTGGTCTTGGTCTCGGAGCACCAGATGGTCAAGGGGGTCAGCAGAGTGGTGGCCCTGACCGGAGAACACGCCAAACAGGTAGTGCACCTTTAAGGAACCTACAGGTAGTGCACCTTTAAGGAACCAACAGGTAGTGCACCTTTAAGGAACCAACAGGTAGTGCACCTTTAAGGAACCTACAGGTAGTGCACCTTTAAGGAACCTACAGGTAGTGCACCTTTAAGGAACCTACAGGTAGTGCACCTTTACTGTACCATGTGACTTCTTGTCTAACTTCTCCAGGCTCGGGACGCTGGACGCTTCCTGGCTCAGGATGTAGAGTCTCTCACCGCCAGGGCAGCGGCCACCGCCTCCTCCCGTCGCCATGACGCCCAGCACCTCGCCAAGGAGGTCGGAGTGCTGTCCGATGTACGACAACCCTACCTGTCTAACCCGTCTGTCTAACCCCCGTCTGTCTAACCCCCGCCTGTCTAACCCCCGTCTGTCTAACCCCCGCCTGTCTAACCCCCGTCTGTCTAAACCCTACCTGTCTGTCTAACCTCTACCTGTCTAATCTTACCCATCTCTCCCCAGGCTGTAGACACAACTCCCATCCCCCAGTGGCAGAGGAGGGAACTGCAGGCTCATCTCCGCCGCCTCCAGAGAAGCACCAACACGACCGTGAGGAAGATGGAGAGCCAAGAGGTGAGCCTCCTGGTGGAGCTCCAGAGAGGGCCTCCTGGTGGCGCTCCAGAGAGAGCCTCCTGGTGGAGCGCCAGAGAGGGCCCCCTGGTGGCGCTCCAGAGAGGGCCTCCTGGTGGAGCTCCAGAGAGGGCCTCCTGGTGGCGCTCCAGAGAGAGCCTCCTGGTGGAGCGCCAGAGAGGGCCCCCTGGTGGCGCTCCAGAGAGGGCCTCCTGGTGGAGCTCCAGAGAGGGCCTCCTGGTGGCGCTCCAGAGAGAGCCTCCTGGTGGAGCGCCAGAGAGGGCCCCCTGGTGGCGCTCCAGAGAGGGCCTCCTGGTGGAGCTCCAGAGAGGGCCTCCTGGTGGCGCTCCAGAGAGAGCCTCCTGGTGGAGCGCCAGAGAGGGCCCCCTGGTGGCGCTCCAGAGAGGGCCTCCTGGTGGAGCTCCAGAGAGGGCCTCCTGGTGGCGCTCCAGAGAGAGCCTCCTGGTGGAGCGCCAGAGAGGGCCCCCTGGTGGCGCTCCAGAGAGGGCCTCCTGGTGGAGCTCCAGAGAGGGCCTCCTGGTGGCGCTCCAGAGAGGGCCTCCTGGTGGAGCTCCAGAGAGGGCCTCCTGGTGGCGCTCCAGAGAGAGCCTCCTGGTGGAGCTGCACCCTGATGCTGGTGGTGTGTTGCAGGCAGCAGAGCTGGCCCAGGAGCTGCTGCAGCAGGAGGGCCAGCAGGTGGTGCTTGTGGAGGCTGTCCAGACTGACAGTCTGTCTGTAAGTAGTACTTCTATAATAGGTATAGTGTATGTGATGTGTAGTATTACTACTCATAGTGTATGTGATGTGCTAGGAGGAGCAGGTAGGGTTAGGTGGTGTCTTGCTCAGGGACACCTCCACACTTAGTTAGGGGAGCCCGGGGATTGAACCAGCAACCTTCCTTTTGCTAAACAACCGTTCTTAACTCCTGAGCTACTGCCGCCCCGTATAGTAGTACTCATAGTGTATGTGATGTGTAATATAGTAGTAGTCGTACTCATATGTATGTGTATGTGATGTGTAGGTGCTGATGAAGACGGTGAACATTCTGAGCTCTAGACGCCCCAACAGTCTGGTGATGCTGCTGTCCCGACCAGACGCCTCTGGCAGGGTGCTGTGTGCCTGCCAGGTCCCTAAGGTGAGCTCTGGCAGGGTGTTGAGTGCTGCCAGGTCCCTAAGGTGAGCTCTGGCAGGGTGCTGTGTGCCTGCCAGGTCCCTAAGGTGAGCTCTGGCAGGGTGTTGAGTGCTGCCAGGTCCCTAAGGTGAGCTCTGGCAGGGTGCTGTGTGCCTGCCAGGTCCCTAAGGTGAGCTCTGGCAGGGTGCTGTGTGCCTGCCAGGACCCTAAGGTGAGCTCTGGCAGGGTGCTGTGTGCCTGCCAGACCCTAAGGTGAGCTCTGGCAGGGTGCTGTGTGCCTGCCAGGTCCCTAAGGTGAGCTCTGGCAGGGTGTTGAGTGCTGCCAGGTCCCTAAGGTGAGCTCTGGCAGGGGTGCTGTGTGCCTGCCAGGTCCCTAAGGTGAGCCTCTGGCAAGGGTGTTGAGGTGCTGGCCAGGTCCCTAAGGTGAGCCTCTGGCAGGGTGCTGTGGTGCCCTGCCAGGTCCCATAAGGTGAGCTCTGGCAGGGTGCTGTGTGCCTGCCAGGACCCTAAAGGTGAGCTCTGGCAGGGTGCTGTGTGCCTGCCCAGGTCCCTAAGGTGAGCTCTGGCAGGGTGCTGTGTGCCTGCCAGGATCCCTAAGGTGAGCTCTGGCAGGGTGCTGTGTGCCTGCCAGGTCCCTAAGGTGAGCTCTGGCAGGGTGTTGAGTGCTGCCAGGTCCCTAAGGTGAGCTCTGGCAGGGTGTTGAGTGCTGCCAGGTCCCTAAGGTGAGCTCTGGCAGGGTGCTGTGTGCCTGCCAGGTCCCTAAGGTGAGCTCTGGCAGGGTGCTGTGTGCCTGCCAGGTCCCTAAGGTGAGCTCTGGCAGGGTGCTGTGTGCCTGCCAGGTCCCTAAGGTGAGCTCTGGCAGGGTGCTGTGTGCCTGCCAGGTCCCTAAGGTGAGCTCTGGCAGGGTGCTGTGTGCCTGCCAGGTCCCTAAGGTGAGCTCTGGCAGGGTGCTGTGTGCCTGCCAGGTCCCTAAGGTGCCTCACATCTGTAGCCGATCGTGATACCAGGTCAGAACTCATTTCCATGGAGTCGAGCCAGTTCTCTGCAGTGGAACAGCGGCAATATATACCATGAAACTATCAATCCTGTTGAAAAAAATGCTTTTATTGTGATAGGATCGTATACTTGTCTTGAGTACCCTTTGAAAAGGCTTTTATTGTGACAGGACTGCGTGGCGGTGGCGGCGTGTGATTGGGCCGTGGCCATGTGCTCACACCTGGGGGGGTCGGCCGGGGGGTCGCCGCTGGTCGCCAAGGGAACAGGAACCAGCAGTGACATCACAGATGCGCTGAGGTGGGCAGAGGAGTATGCACATGGTACGACTCCACCCAAAGACTCTGAACACACCTCCACCTGAACACACCTCCATCTGAACACACCTCCACCTGGGCAGCAAGCACCAGCGTCTACTGGTCATATCTGATGACATCGTGAGTCATGTGATTGTACTATGAATCTTTATTGAAATAAAAAGTTTGGTTTTTATTATAAGCGATCAAACATTTGTGACCCATAACCACCTCCTATGACTATACTTGTGTATATGTTATCTTAATATTATATCGTAATTATAACGGGGCATATGAAGTTCTGCTGCTGAGCTGGAGGTCTTCAGACCAGTGCATGTTCAAGCCACTGGGGATGTGAAGATAGAGACCACCAATTAGAGCATATGGATTAGTGATGTATCATAGAGTGATAGTGGTATACTAGACGTGATGTGTGTGTATATATACTATATACTATATATATATTATACTAAGTAGAATAAATAATGTGACGGTCTGACGTACCTCCAAAATGTTGAGTTCAATGGTTCCTGACTTATCCTTGTCCAAGGCGTTGAAAGTATCTGCAGGAAGAAGACACGTGTTGCTTGTTAGATAAATGCTAGACGGGGAAACTAGCTCTAGATAGAACCTTAGTGAGGGGACAGGGCTCTAGATAGAACCTTGGTGAGGGGACAGGGCTCTAGATAGAACCTTGGTGAGGGGACAGGGCTCTAGATAGAACCTTGGTGAGGGGACAGGGCTCTAGATAGAACCTTGGTGAGGGGACAGGGCTCTAGATAGAACCTTGGTGAGGGGACAGGGCTCTAGATAGAACCTTGGTGAGGGGACAGGGCTCTAGATAGAACCTTGGTGAGGGGACAGGGCTCTAGATAGAACCTTGGTGAGGGGACAGGGCTCTAGATAGAACCTTGGTGAGGGGACAGGGCTCTAGATAGAACCTTGGTGAGGGGACAGGGCTCTAGATAGAACCTTGGTGAGGGGACAGGGCTCTAGATAGAACCTTGGTGAGGGGACAGGGCTCTAGATAGAACCTTGGTGAGGGGACAGGGCTCTAGATAGAACCTTGGTGAGGGGACAGGGCTCTAGATAGAACCTTGGTGAGGGGACAGGGCTCTAGATAGAACCTTGGTGAGGGGACAGGGCTCTAGATAGAACCTTGGTGAGGGGACAGGGCTCTAGATAGAACCTTGGTGAGGGGACAGGGCTCTAGATAGAACCTTGGTGAGGGGACAGGGCTCTAGATAGAACCTTGGTGAGGGGACAGGGCTCTAGATAGAACCTTGGTGAGGGGACAGGGCTCTAGATAGAACCTTGGTGAGGGGACAGGGCTCTAGATAGAACCTTGGTGAGGGGACAGGGCTCTAGATAGAACCTTGGTGAGGGGACAGGGCTCTAGATAGAACCTTGGTGAGGGGACAGGGCTCTAGATAGAACCTTGGTGAGGGGACAGGGCTCTAGATAGAACCTTGGTGAGGGGACAGGGCTCTAGATAGAACCTTGGTGAGGGGACAGGGCTCTAGATAGAACCTTGGTGAGGGGACAGGGCTCTAGATAGAACCTTGGTGAGGGGACAGGGCTCTAGATAGAACCTTGGTGAGGGGACAGGGCTCTAGATAGAACCTTGGTGAGGGGACAGGGCTCTAGATAGAACCTTGGTGAGGGGACAGGGCTCTAGATAGAACCTTGGTGAGGGGACAGGGCTCTAGATAGAACCTTGGTGAGGGAGGGTCTAGAGGTCTAGATAACCTGAACGGCTCTAGATAGATGGGGACAGGGCTCTAGATAGAACCTTAGTGAGGAGACAGGGCTCTAGATAGAACCTTGGTGAGGGGATAGGGCTCTAGATAGAACCTTAGTGAGGAGACAGGGCTCTAGATAGAGCCTTGGTGAGGGGATAGGGTTCTAGATAGAACCTTAGTGAGGAGACAGGGCTCTAGATAGAGCCTTGGTGAGGGGATACGTACTGAACATGCTCTCCAGGCGAACCAGGCAGCCGACGAAGTTATCAAAGTCGACGGTAAGGTCAGCCTCGCTGTAGCGCGCCACCAGGATCTGATGCAGAGAGTTGTCTAGACGGAAGCCTGTAGGACACATGGGAACACACATTTACCTTCAATAACCCTTAATACACCTCATACCTTCAATACACCTTAAGTTTCAAGTTTTTCAAGTATTTTATTGTCACTTCACAATTTACACGTGAGTATAAGCAGTGAGTGAAAACCTTTTTGTGCAAAACGCCCGACAGCCGACAGTAATTATAAAGAATACAAAATAGAAATAGAACTATAAATAAAATAAATATGAAATAAAATGAAATGGAATATACAACAAAATATCCAGGTGAGCAATACACATATAAATCAATGTAATAAAATATACATTGTTATATGTTGACATTCACAGAATGTCACAGAATACCTTCCCAGACAGTCGACACAACACCAGGACTAGCAGTAACACCAGTACTAGCAGTAACACCAGTACTAGCACCAGCACTAGCAGTAACACTTAGCACTAGCAGTAACACTAGCACCAGCAATTAGCACCAGGACTAGCACTAACACCAGTACTAGCACCAACACTTAGCACTGCTACCAGCACTAACACCAACACTTAGCACTGCTACCAGCACTAACACCAGTACTAGCACCAGGACCAGCACTTAGCACTTCTACCAGCACTAACACCAGTACTAGCACTAGCACCAACACTTAGCACTGCTACCAGCACTAACACCAGTACTAGCACCAGGACCAGGACCAGCACTAGCACTAGCACCAACACTTAGCACTGCTACCAGCACTAACACCAGTACTAGCACCAGGACCAGGACCAGCACTAGCACTAGCACCAACACTTAGCACTGCTACCAGCACTAACACCAACACTTAGCACTGCTACCAGCACTAACACCAGCACTAGCACCAGCACCAGGACCAGCACTAGCACCAGCACTAGCACCAGCACTAGCACCAGCACTAGCACCAACACTTAGCACTGCTACCAGCACTAACACCAGGACCAGGACCAGCACTAGCACCAACACTTAGCACTGCTACCAGCACTAACACCAGTACTAGCACCAGGACCAGGACCAGCACTAGCACTAGCACCAACACTTAGCACTGCTACCAGCACTAACACCAGTACTAGCACCAGGACCAGGACCAGCACTAGCACTAGCACCAACACTTAGCACTGCTACCAGCACTAACACCAGTACTAGCACCAGGACCAGGACCAGCACTAGCACCAACACTTAGCACTGCTACCAGCACTAACACCAGTACTAGCACCAGGACCAGGACCAGCACTAGCACTAGCACCAACACTTAGCACTGCTACCAGCACTAGCACTAGCACCAGCACCAACACCTCATACCTTCAATACACCTCATACCTTCAATACACACCTTAAAAAGAGATGGACACAGGGATAAGAGATGGAGACGGGGATAAGAGATGGAGACGGGGATAAGAGATGGAGACGGGGATAAGAGATGGAGACGGGGATAAGAGATGGACAGAAGACATCTCTCACCAGCTTCTTCCACGGCCACTCTCATCTCAGTGGAGCTCATGCAGCCAGACTTGTCCACGTCTTTCTCACGGTAGATATTCTGCAACACACCAGTGTTAACACGTAGTTAACATATATATAATATATAATATTATATATGTATATATGTATATATATATATTATATATGTTAATATATATTATATAAACATATATAATAATGTACAATAGCAGACGCTCACCAGGAACTTCTCAATCTTGGTCCACAGGATCTTGAACTCCCACCAGACCGAGTCGTTCCACTTCCGTCTTTCTGCAAAACATTTAGGAAAGCAACACTCGAGACTAACCTGCTAATCTAACCTAGTAACTAAAGTCACTAATAACAGCCCAGTTCCCCAGGAACCCAGCGCCTCTCATACAACCATGGAGCCCACAGTGTTACACAGAGCACATACAAAAAGAACCAAATAGACAATATATTGATGGCAAGATGAACAACAACAACAACAAGGAAACAAATAAGTCAAAAAACACAAAGAGGTACAAGTTTGTGAAGGATACGTCCAGAAGGTTGACCATGTTACGGCACGTCTCCAAACTAAAGCCACTGGTCTCGATGTCTGAACCTGGAAGAACAAGGTAGGGGTTAGACAATACAGAGACAAGTCATTAAGGAGCAGGTAGGGGTTAGACAGTACAGAGACAGGTCATTAAGGAGCAGGTACAGGTCCATAAGGAGGCAAGTCTAGGGGAGGGTTAGACAGTACAGAGCAGGTCATTAAGCGAGCAGTTATTGGCTGTTAACAGTACAGAGACAGGTCATTAAGGAGCAGGTTAGGGGTTATCGGTACAGAGACTAAAGTCATTAAGGAGCAGGTAGGGTTAGACATTACATGGACAGTCATTAAGGAGAAGGGTAGGAGACGGTACAGAGGACAGGTCATTAAGGAGCAGGTAGGGTTTAGGACGGGTTACTGGACAAGGTCATAAGGAGCAGGTAGGGGTTAGGACGGTTACAGCGACGGGTCATTAAGGAGCAGGTAGGGGTTAGACGGTACAGAGACGGGTCATTAAGGAGCAGGTAGGGGTTAGACGGTACAGAGACGGGTCATTAAGGAGCAGGTAGGGGTTAGACGGTACAGAGACGGGTCATTAAGGAGCAGGTAGGGGTTAGACGGTACAGAGACGGGTCATTAAGGAGCAGGTAGGGGTTAGACGTACAGAGACAGGCATTAAGGAGCAGGTAGGGGTTAGACGGTACAGAGACAGGTCATTAAGGAGCAGGTAGGGGTTAGACGGTACAGAGACGGGTCATTAAGAGCAGGTAGGGTGAGACGGACAGGTCACTTAAGGAGCAGGTAGGGTTAGACGGTACAGAGACGGGTCATTAAGGGCAGGGTAGGGGTTAGACGGTACAGAGACGGGTCATTAAGGAGCAGGTGGGTTTAGACGGTACAGAGACGGGTCATTAAGGGCAGGTAGGGGTTTAGACGGTACAGAGACGGGTCATTAAGGAGCAGGTAGGGTTTAGACGGTACAGAGACGGGTCATTAAGGAGCAGGTAGGGGTTAGACGGTACAGAGACGGGTCATTAAGGAGCAGGTAGGGGTTAGACCGGTACAGAGACGGGTCATTAAGGAGCAGGTAGGGTTAGACGGGTACAGAGACGGGTCATTAAGGAGCAGGTAGGGGTTAGACGGTACAGAGACGGGTCATTAAGGAGCAGGTAGGGTTAGACGGTACAGAGACGGGTCATTGAGGAGCAGGTAGGGTTAGACGGCTACAGAGACGGGTCATTAAGGAGCAGGTAGGGGTTAGACGGTACAGAGACAGGTCATTAAGGAGCAGGTTAGGGGTATAGACGGTACAGAAGGACGGGTCATTAAGGAGCAGGTAGGGGTTAGACGGTACAGAGACGGGTCATTGAGGAGCAGGTAGGGGTTAGACGGTACAGAGACAGGTCATTAAGGAGCAGGTAGGGGTTAGACGGTAGCAGTATGACAGGTCATTAAGGAGCAGGTAGGGCGGTTAGAACGGGTACAGAGACAGGTCAATTTAAGGCAGCGGTAGGGGTTAGACGGTACGAGACGGGTCATTAAAGGAGCGGTAGGGGTTTAGGACAGTTGATACGGGTCATTAAGGAGCAGGTAGGGGTTAGACAGTTGATAACTTACGTTTGGTCACAACCTTGTTGAGAAATCCTTTTCAGCTCAAAGCTGAGTATCTCGCTGGTCCTTGACAAGACAATGAGCCCTTTTATCACATTGGTTGTTGTGCTGTGTGTGATGTTGTGTGTGTGTGTGTGTGTGTGTGTGTGTGTGTGTGTGTGTGTGTGTGTATTCACCTCTCCAGCTAGCTGTCCAAACAAGGCTCTGAAACGTTCTCCAACATCATCTTCATCAATATCCTCCTGAGAGACACATCTCATGAGTGGCAGAACATTTAGCTTTCATCCCTATTAGCAGGGCTAGCAGGGCTAGGGTTAGCAGGGCTAGGGTTAGCAGGGCTAGGGTTAGCAGGGTTAGCAGGGCTAGGGTTAGCAGGGCTAGCAGGGCTAAGGTTAGCAGGGCTAGCAGGGCTAAGGTTAGCAGGGTTAGCAGGGCTAGGGTTAGCAGGGTTAGCAGGGCTAGGGTTAGCATGGTTAGCAGGGTTAGGGTTAGCCCCAGAGACCAAGAGCAGCACCTCCCTGTTCTCAGGCCTTTAAGAAGACAGTTTTAGGTCATTTTGGAGACCCCACCCCAACAGGCCATATGATTATGACCCCGCCCCCTCCGACCCTACAGGCCATATGATTATGACCCCGCCCCCTCCGACCCTACAGGCCATATGATTATGACCCCGCCCCCTCCGACCCTACAGGCGGAGTGTCATTATGGACAGAGAGTAAAGCAACATTTGAAGACACACCTGCTCCACGTGACACTCCACGGGGTCGTCCAGCTCTCTGCAGGGAGAAACACATTCAAAGTTCATCTTGATAAATCCTTTGCTTCTTTACTATGGAATATAAAACACAATATTTTCTAAAATGTTCTTGTCATGGTCCATCTTCAAGGAAGGTCTAACTTGAAATCTCAACACCTACTGGAAGTCTGCCTCCTTTTCCGAGAACACCCGGACACAGAAGTCTCCATTCTTGTTGGGTTCGAAGGTGGAGGGCAGGATCAGGTACTCCCCGGGGGTCAGGGTGAAGCGGCTGCACACCTCCCGCAGGTTGATGAAGGTCTCGGAGCGAGCCGCTGACGCATTGCGCAGGAAGAAGTTCCTGTTCAGATGGATGTTCCTCTGGCCAGAGAACTGGAGAGGAAAGTTCAACATCACCAATAACCTCGAAGAACAACATCACATAGAATGAGGGCAGCTTAGAAACTTGAATGTTGACTGGGCTGGAGGCCAGAGCCTGGAGGTCAGAGCCTGGAGGTCAGAGCCTGGTGGTCAGAGCCTGGAGGTCAGAGCCTGGTGGTCAGAGACTAGAGGCTGAAGCCTGGAGGATAGACCCTGGAGGTTCGCGCCTGGAGGTTAGAGCCTGGAGGCTCCAGGCTGGAGGCTATTGCCTTTTAACCAGCTGTCAGATCCTGATTTAGCTGCTTTGCATGGAGCTACTCGTTCCATTTGACTTGCAAAGCAGGCGGTCCTGTGTTGTCTACACCAAGCTCAACACCACCTCCTCCACCCTCTAGCACTCAGTCCTGTGTCGTCTACACCAAGCTCAACACCACCTCCTCCACCCTCTAGCACTCAGTCCTGTGTCGTCTACACCAAGCTCAACACCACCTCCTCCACCCTCTAGCACTCAGTCCTGTGTCGTCTACACCAAGCTCAACACCACCTCCTCCACCCTCTAGCACTCAGTCCTGTGTCGTCTACACCAAGCTCAACCCCACCTCCTCCACCTTCTATCACTTGAGTATAAAGACCTCAGTGACTTGTCTTTGTAATGCAGTAATCAATTCAAATGGATTTAATAATCTGTCTAACCATATCTCCATGTTGGTGTTTAATATCGCATGTCATCACATTCATCTAAACGGTCCAACCAACGAGGAGGCCGGGGGAGAGACAGGTGACATACCTCCTCAGGAACCTGGAAAACAACACAGAGACCAGAGGTCAGAGAACATCCGAAACCTCCTCGAGTCTGGAACGAAGGTTGTTAGTATACAAACATGTTTAATGTGTAATATAGGTTGTGTGTAATATATATATATATATATATATATATATATAATAGAATAGAATAGAACTTTATTAATCCCGAAGGAAATTCTTGTGCCAGGTTACATAGCAACGCAGTACAATAAAACATACACAGTATATATTCACATACATACGTACAGACACACATGTGTACCTCATAGATGGCGAATCCGATGGTGTGCATGTCTTCCCCGACTTTCCTCATCTTCCTCCGGTTCTTCTGGATCAGTCCCACCACCAGACTGCAGCCCTCCTCTCCATCCTCTGGGTCGTCATCCTCCTCGTCTAGCTTGATCACAAACTGGGGGTTCATCCAGAAGGTGTCTGGAAGCCACCAACAAACAAGATCAGAACCGAAGACCTCTGGTGTTTGGGGTTCGAGAGATTTACTGAGAGGACAACTAACCCTACTAGAGGTATAGACCCCAGGTGTACTAGATGTATGGACAGGTATATACCTGGGTTTACTAGGAGATGTATGCATGTTGAAGGCGGGTGTAGCGAGGCAGGTGTAGCGAGGCAGGTGTAGCGAGGCAGGTGTAGCGAGGCGTACTTGGGAAGTTACGGCAGCCTCCGGCGGTGGAGCCTCGTCTCCAGTTGCCGTTGAACATGGACAAGGCCCACTTGGTGATGGAGTCGTCTGAGAGCGCGTCTGGAGTCAGGTTGCAAATCTCCAGCCGTGAGTAGTGGCGCAGGAAGTCAGGGAAGGACATCCTGCAAAGAGTGTCAAAGGGTTTGTTCTCCTCAATGTGACCGATGGACGCCCAGCCAAAGGTAAATACAGTAAAGTTAGTCAATAAAGGTCAGTCACTCAGTACAGAGTTGGACCAACACAGCTGAGCTCATTTAAAGATTAGCCTACAATGTTCATTACTGATTTCCTGTTTATTAAATGAATAATAAATGTGAAAGCATGAATGAATGAGTATATGGAATGATTTACTGTCTATTAAACCCTATTAGGCCTTGTAATGTGGAAATAAAAGATAAATGTATTATCTATTCAAACTCTTCACCTTTAGTCCTGTAGAAATGTGAGCTGACTTCTTACCAGAACTCTCCGTCCTCGCCCCGGTGACTCAGTCGCTCTCGCTCCTCATCACTGATTTGACGCCACTGCATGGAACTGACACCACAGGAAACAGGAAATGACATCACACTCCATCCTGCCATTCCCTTCACGTCAGATGTTAAAGGATAAGTTTAGGGGCTAAAGGTTAGGTTAAAGGTCAGGGGTTGAATGTTGGGTTAAGGGTCAGGGGTTAAGGGTCAGAGGTTGAAGGTTGGGTTAAGGGTCAGGGGTCAAAGGTCACTGTGAGGTGCTGACTTGTCGCTCCAAGCTCCGGTCCACTCCACCTGACCCCAGGGGTTCCTGATGCGGATCAGCTTGACAATGTCACCGTGGTACTCCACCTGCAGCCAATCACAACACAGCTCTCACCAACGTGATCCTCTCCGGCCCCTCTGCCCTCGTCCAATAGGAAGCACTTCCTCTCACCTTCTCCGCCCCTGTCACTGAGTAGGCGTGGCCTTTCACCAGCTTCTGTGATGTCACAGCCTCAGAGTCAGACGAGCTTGTAATCTGCAAACCGATTGTGAACAAGAATCAATTAATAAAGTTCTATCTTATCTTAACCAGTAGACAGGTTAGTTCTATTAACCAGTGGTTAAGTTATATCAAACAGTATGTTGGTTATATTAACCAATTTGTCAGTTCTATTAACCAGTAGGTTACTTCCATTACCTAGTAGGCCAGTTAAAGTAATCATTAGGTTAACTATATTAACCAGGGGACTTCCGGCTTGGCTTGCCGATTCACAAAATAAATTGATTTCGCTGGGTGAGTGAGGGGCTTGCAGGAAGGGAGTGTGGTAAAAAGCCTGCAGGCCGCCTCAAGGGGTATGTGATGTTTGTTTGTCCCCTCAATCACATCTATTTTGAGTTTTATATGATTTCTATGGGTTTGGTGGGGGCTTGTGGGCTGGTGGTGTGGTAGAGAGCCTGCAAGCTGCCTAACCGGTTTTGTTTGATCACTTTATAGAGGACGATGGCATGCTTTTGGTTATATATGATTTCTATGGGTTGGCAGGGGTCGGCGGGCTGGTGGTGTAGTTGAGCGGCGGTCTAGCCGGTTTTGATGATTTGGTGATTGAGGGAGGGAGCGTCTGGAGGCCCGAGGAGTAGACGGGGGCCTTCAGGCGGGCCTAATGCATGGAGAAAGAGATGTCACATATGAGCTAAAAATTTATCACGGGGGAAATGGAAAATATAATGTAAATAGTGTGTAAAAATGTAAATAACAGATGATTTTTGCTAATAAAAAAGAATTCATACATTTTTTTTTTTAAATCTAGTTCCTCGTGTTCTCCTTCCTGGCTCCCGCGTATTCCTCGTCTCCGTGATACCCCGTCGATCCTGTGTTCTCCACGCTCCTCGTTCCTCGCTCCACTGTATCCCTCGTCCCTCTACGGACCCCAACCCTCCTCGGACCCGCTCCATGCTGCCCTACCTGAATACCCCTTTCCCCGCGGACGGACCCCCACAGAACCCCCTGACCTGTCCCGACTCTCCCTAAGCCCCGCGGTATTTTGTTTTGCTAGATTAGTTTTTGGATAGTTATTTTCTTATATAGATATATATATATATATTAGTTATATATAGATACAGAATTATTTATTGTCTTTGGATATATATATATTAGGTATTTAATTGATACATACTAATTACCTTATAGGTTGTCTGAGTCCGTCTTCTCTATTTGGTTTACCACATTGGCTTTTCTGTTTTTCGTGTACGGGCCTAACAGAACGTTCTAGCCATTATGAGCCAAGGTAAACCAGAGGAGGCAGACGGTTGCGGGAAGACGCTGGTTTTAGAGAGTGTAGTGAGGGAGCATGGTTCCCAACTCAACCATCTCCATTCTGAACTGGGATCTCCTTCACACATGTCCCTAAGGATATCAGTAAGCTCCAGGGGGCTGAGACTGCCATAACTAGCACCCTTGCCTCCCTGACCACACAGGTCGCCAACCTGGCAGTCATGGTCGATAGACTTTCTAACCACCCTAGCATGAGGGTTACTCCCTTGTCCACTCCTGATCCCAGTCCAGTTTTCTGTCTCCCTAACCCCAGTCAACCTCTTCCCGATCATCTCGACTATGACCCCCGTCTCCTCTGTCCCAAGGCTTTTGAGGGGGAGTTTGAGCTATTTAGAGGGTTGCTGGGGCAGTGCGAGCTCCTGTTCAGACATCGACCTGCACGATATAGAACTGGGGAGAGTAGGGTGGCCCTAATCATGTCCCTTCTCTCGGGCCGAGCCCTCAGTTGGGCTATCGCAACGGTGGGCCATCAGGTCCAGCTCGCTTCAGACTATGACGCTTTCCGTCGGGAGTTTAACCTGGTGTTCAACCACCCAGCCGATGGACAAGATGCCGCGGGTCGCCTCCATTCCCTACAACAGGGGCACAAGTCAGTGGCGGACTATACCCTGGACGTCAGGATTCTCGCGGCAGACAGCGGGTGGGATGACGCAGCGCTTAAGAGTGCCTACCGGAGAGGATTGAATGACAATATTAAGGATCTCATTGTTCGAGATCGTCCCTCTAGATTAAACGAACGACTGCGGGAGCGTCGACGGGAGCACGCGCAACAGTCTGGAGCTCTTCAGAGACAAACCCGTGTTCCCTACAATTCCACGTTTCTCGAGCTCCAAGGTCATTCGTTTTCCTCATGCCCTTGTCAGTTACCCCGAACCTCGTTTACCCTCAAAACCGAGGAGGAGCCAATGCAATTGGGGCGGTCACGGCTACCTACAGAGGAGAGGGAGCAGAGGATGCGGGACAGGCTGTGCCTTTATTGTGGAAAAGCAGGCCATTACATCTGGGCCTATCCCACCCGACCAAAAGATCAGACTCACTCGTAGAGGGGGCCCTAGTGAGTCTTACCAGGCTGCCCCAGCCCAAGGGAGCTCCAAATCGCATGTTCCCGGCCACGCCATCCTGGGGTAAGGAGAAGCTCTCCATCAGCGCCCTAATCGACTCTGGAGCTGACGTGAGTCTACTAGATATCACCCTGGCCCGTCAAGCGGGCATTCCACTCATTCCCCTCGACACTCCCCTCACGGCCCAAGCTATAGATGGACGCTCAACTCTGTAGGTTCACACATCGCACGGTTTCGGTCACCCTCACTCTTTCGGGAAATCACGTAGAAACCCTATGTTTTTTTGTTATGCACGCCCCCACAGCGCCGTTAGTACTTGGTAGACCATGGCTGGAGAGACACGACCCCCACATCTCATGGTCGACTGGACGGGTGTTGGGGTGGAGCGTTGCGTGTCATGCCAACTGCCTGCGCTCCGCTCTGTCCCCGTCCAGCAGACTCCACTCCAGCAGATCTCTCCACCGGATCTCACTGGGGTTCCCACGATTTAGCACCCGTCTTTAGTAAAGATAGCGCATTTTCACTTCCTCCTCACAGACCCTATGATTGCACCATAGATCTCCTTCCCGGGGCTGCCCTTCCCACTGGGAGGTTATATAACCTCTCCGTCCCCGAGAAGGAGGTTATGCGCAATTATGTCACTGAGTCCTTAGCCTCAGGGATCATAAGACCCTCGTCGTCTCCGGTAGCAGCGGGCTTCTTTTTTTTGGCAAAGAAGGAGGGCGATCTGAGGCCCTGTATAGACTATCATCGACTCAACGATATCACAGTTAAAAATAAGTATCCACTTCCTCTTATGTCGTCCACTTTCGAGCCACTCACGCCACGGTGTTCACTAAGTTAGATCTAGATAGGGCTTATCACTTGGTGCGCATCAGGGAGGGGGATGAGTGGCTTTCAACATGCATCTGGGACATTTCGAATATCTAGTGATGCCGTTTGGTCTAACAAATGCCCCGGCCGTTTTCCAAGCATTGGCCAACGATATATAGAGAGACATGTTGAACATTTTTGTGGTTGTATACATTGATGACATTCTGGTGTTCTCCAATACGGAGGAGGAACACCGTCAACATGTTCGTCTGGTGCTTCAATGACCACTAGAGAACCGGCTGTTTGTGAAGGCCGAAAAGTGTGCCTTTCACACGGCCTCAGTTGAATTTCTGGGTCACCTGGTGGAGAAGGGAAAGATCCGCCCGGACCCAAAGAAAGTCCTAGCGGTGGAGCAGTGGGCGCGGCCCACCAACAGGACTCAACTCAGGCGTTTTCTTGGATTTGCTAATTTTCATAGGCGTTTCATTAGAGGGTTCAGTCGGGTGGCGGCGCCTCTCACGGCGCTTACCTCTTCTCTCCGGTCTTTTATTTGGACTCCGGAGGCGGAGAAGGCATTTGCCACATTAAAGGAGCTATTCACCACGGCCCCAGTGCTCTCTCACCCTGACCCGTCTAGGCAATTCATAGTGGAGGTGGACGCCTCGGACACGGGCATCGGGGCCGTCCTCTCCCAGCGATCGGAGGAGGACCAGAGAGTCCACCCGTGCGCTTTTTTCTCTCGGCGATTCTCCTCGGCCGAGAAAAATTATGATGTCGGGAACCGGGAGTTGCTCGCAGTTCACGCGGCGCTGGAGGAGTGGAGACACTGGCTGGAGGGAGCACCAGTGCCATTTATTGTTTGGACTGACCACCAAAACCTAACATATATGCGGGGGGCCAAGCGACTCGAACCCCGGCAGGCGCGTTGGGCGCTTTTTTTCAGCCGAATCAATTATACTCTCAGCCGAATCAATTATACTCTCAGCTACCGCCCAGGCTCCAAAAATGGCAAAGCAGACGCTCTCTCTCGTCTGTTTTCAGAAAGGACTGATGACCCACCTGAGGCCACGGACACCATCATTCCACCGGGTGGTGGCCGTTTCAAGTATTTTTTTTATTGTCACTTCACAATTTACACGCGAGTATAAGCAGTGAGTTGTCACCTGGGAGATCGAGTCGGTGGTGAGACAGGCTCAGCGAGTGGGGGCACTCCAGTCTACTCGCGTGTCACCCTGGCGTCCACCGAACTATAGAATTTCTATGCAGGCACTTCTGGTGGCCGACCATGGAGGCAGACGTTAGGGAATTCGTAGCCGCCTGCACCATTTGCGCCCGCAGCAAGGCCACTCATCGGCCACCAGCCGGTCTCTTATGGCCTCTTCCAATTCCCAGGCGACCATGGTCACATATTGCGTTGGATTTTGTAACTGGCCTTCCCATGTGTCGTGGAAAAGACACAATACTCACCCTAGTGGACCGATTTTCAAAGTCAGTTCACTTCGTCGCTCTTCCTAAGCTCCCCTCTGCGGCTGAAACGGCAGACCTTCTTGGAACCCATGTGGTTCGTCTCCATGGTATTCCACAGGACATTGTCTCGGATAGGGGTCCCCAGTTTACCTCTAAGGTATGTGTAACACTCTGTACAGATATGTAGATACTGTATATCAATTATCACTAAACGTATCAATAGTGTGGGCCTTAACTCAAACGTCAACAATAAAGGAAACTTAACTCAAAAGTCAACAGTAAACATTCAAATGTAATCAACAAATAATGTCAATACTGTGGATCAGATTCAATTCAATTGAATTAATTCAGCAATTCAGTCCGGTCGTGACTATATCAGTGCAACTCAGACAGTTCTGTATCCATGGGCACTCCGAATGGAAACCAGGGTCCTTCCGATTGGTTGAAACTGTGTTCCAACTTGTGGGGCAAAAGTGAACGTTATTGTCCTACCACTTTGTAGAGAAGGGATACCCAAGCTCTCTTTCTTCCTCTCACTTCGATTCTAGGGCTGGCTCGCCACTCCAGTCTCCAGACTACACTCCTCCCTGATTAGAAGTAAGCCGGGCTGAAGAATCCTATGTTCCTGAGGCAGTTCAATCCACAGCAAAAAGGAAGACCTGGCCTTGAACCCACAAACAGTTCAAGTGCATTCTCTCCCATTCAAATCAACATACATTACAATGTCCCTTTCTTGACTTTATACAAAATAAATGATTACATTGTACCTTCCATTAACTGGTCATGTCTTTCATTCATTCAACCATGGGACCTTGCATTAGATTAGCTACTTAGCATTGTCAGCTAGACGGTGTAAACTCACCAAGAATCCTCTTTCATTCAGACCGTGAGATCTTCACATTCACGGGTCTCCCGCGTTCTGTGACTGCGCGCGAGGTGGATGCTAGCTAGTAGCAACGTAGCTAGCTCCGGTTTATAGCTCTGGTAAGTTCGTTGATAAAACTTCATAACATCCTCCACATCACATTAATTTGTGAATTCAAAGTAATCTCTCTCACTTATGTCTCATAAACAGCTCTTTTAAGCTATAAAGCTCTCGTTTTGGCTACTAGCCGATCCTCTCGTACACGACCAGTCTAATCGGTGGCACGTTCGAGAGGAGAGAAAAAAAACCCCGCGCGGACGTATCACATTCCAGGGAATGCAAGAGGCGGGACAACCGCCCTTATTGGCTAAACTTAACTTGGCTAAACTTTCCTCAATAATTCTATATTTATTATATTATATTCCTAATAAACAGATCTTTAGTTAATTACTATATTATATTCCTAATAAACCGATCTTTAGTTTATTACTAAAGATCTAACTACTAACTAATTACTAACTAAAGAATACAAATTTCTAATAAACAAATCGTTTAGTGACCCTGGTTTACATATGGCAGGCGTTTTGTAAGGGAATTGGGGCCACAGCCAGTCTATCCTCGGGATATCACCCCCAGACAAATGGGCAGGCGGAGAGGGCCAATCAAGCGCTGGAGGCAACCTTGCGGTGTGTGACGGCCAGAAACCCCACCTCCTGGAGCGAGTACCTACCATGGGTCGAGTATTCAGGTTTGTCCCCTTTCGAGTGTTCCCTTGGTTTTCAACCCCCTTTGTTTCCCCAACAGGAGCTGGAGGTGGCGGTCCCGTCCATCAGGGATCATCTCCGCCGGTGTCAGCGGGTGTGGAAGACGGCCCGGACTGCTATGTTACAGGCCACGGAACGGTCCAGATGTGGCGCAAACCGGCGGAGAGTGCCAGCCCCAGCCTACCTACCGGGCCAGGAGGTATGGCTGTTGGCTCGGGCCCTGCCCCTCCAGACCTCCTCCCGGAAGTTGGCTCCATGTTATGTGGGTCCAAACACCATTGAAAAGATCATCAACCCCGCGGCGGTTCGTCTCATCCTTCCCACTTCACTCAAGATCCATCCCGTATTCCATGTGTCCCAACTCAAACCAGTTGCCTCCAGCCCCCTAGCCCCTCCAGCACCGGTTCCTCCGCCTCCCCGAGTCCTGGAAGATGGGGACAAGGTGTGGAACGTGGACCGGCTGCTTGCGGTCCGCCGAAAAGGACGGGGTTTTCAGTATCTGGTGGAGTGGGTGGGCTATGGCCCTGAGGATCGGAGTTGGCTTCCGAGATCCTACCTGACAGACCCCGACCTTCTGAAGGACTTCTACCAGGCTAACCCCATGGCCATCGGACGGTCGCCCGGTGTCTCCCGTAGGAGGGGGGGTCCTGTTGTGGTGCGCTCCTCCCCAGAGTGTACCACGTCACCACAGGCGAGTCGGGATCCCAGCCCGTGTCATGCCGGAGACACCCGAGCGAGCGAGACGCGCTCGGCGGTAACAAGATGCCGCCTCACCAGGTGTAGCAAATCATAATCAAGACACAGCGGCTACTTAAGCCCTTCATGAACAATACAGCGTTGCTAGAACGTACTACCCCCTCGGCTCTAGTTCCCCTTCCTGGCTCCCGCGTATTCCTCGTCTCCGTGATACCCCATCGATCCTGTGTTCTCCACGCTCCTCGTTCCTCGCTCCCGTGTCTCCCTCGTCCTTCTACGGACCCCTACCCTCCTCGGACCCGCTCCTCGTCCAGTGTATCCCTCGTCCCTCTACGGACCCCAACCCTCCTCGGTCCTGCTCCATGCTACCCTACCTGAATACCCCTTTCCCCGCGGACGGACCCCCACAGAACCCCCTGACCACCGGACTGTCCCGACTCTCCCTAAGCCCCGCGTTAAGTATTTTGTTTTGCTAGATTAGTTTTTGGATAGTTATTTTCTTATATAGAGATATATATATATATATATATATATATATATATATATAGGCAGAGTTAGTATTATTAGAATAGTTATTTTCTTAGATATATTTATATGTATATTATTATATATATTAGGTATTTATTTGATACATACTAATTACCTTCCCTGAGTATATAATAAAAACCTTTGGGAACTTATAGGTTGTCTGAGTCCGTATTCTCTATTTGGTTTACCACATTGGCTTTTCTGTTTTTCGTGTATGGGCGTAACAGAGGTGAGACTGCCCATTCTCACCACCTGGGGTCTGCCTGTCAGGGAGTCCACGATCCAGTTGCAAAGGGAGGAGTTTAATCCCAGGCACCTGAGCTTGAGAATGAGCTTAACATAGTGTTGAATGCTGAGCTGTAATCAATGAATAGCATCCTGACGTATGAGGTTCCCTTATCCAGGTGGGAGAGGGCGGTGTGTACTGTCAGGTCCGTAGATCTGTTGGGAAGGTATGCAAATTGAAGGGGGTCCAAGGTGTCATGGAGGGTGGAGCAGATGTGGGTTCTGACTAGCCGCTCGAAGTACTTCATGATGATGGAGGTCAGTGCTACAGGGCCGTAGTCATTCAGGGACAATGGTGGTCTGTTTGAAGCAGGTGGGGACTGCAGACTATTCTACTAATTTCCTTCTTCTTCTTGCTGTTGAATTCATTTTTATTATTATACAATTTTATTATAGAATATTCAATTTCATATCCCTATTATTGATATAATTAATATAATAAAGCTGCACACACAAAATTGATTAAGGCAGAAAAGGTTTAATCTATTTTCCAGAAATGTGAAAATGGAAGTGTAGGCATAGACTCTATAATAGCGGTGCAGGTCTATTGTGTGCATCACTGTCACTAGTTACACTGGAGCTATTTCAGGACTGTCTCTCACGTCACTGACCAATCAGACCACCTCATCTTTTATTTCTACTAATAGAGTTGTCGAGGTCCAACACAGGTGTGGCTCAGAACACTATTTATGGGTCTGCTCCACCTGTGTTGGTCCTTCAGCTAGGGCCTAGGCCTATAGGGTCGATGGTTGGGTTTGACAGTAGATTTAAAGCCACTCCTCCATTACACAACAGATCTCAAATGGGGCTACGGGTACCTTGAAGGAGTACTTGAAGGATTTCAGGGGGTACTTCTAATATTGGTTCTGAAGTGCTAAATAATGCCACCATAATAAAATGTGTTGAATCTGAATACCACCTATATAATTATAATACAATATAATTAAGGTGGTATGTAATTACTATAAGTTTGGTCAATCCTTCAATGTATTTATTTACATTTTTCATTAATTTAATGTGCTTTATCTAAGTCATAGTTGCAACACACAACACATCTCCTCATAACTGTGCCCTCAGCTAAAGACTAATGATGTAAAAAGTGGTGTCTGGGTTGTGTTGCAAAGGCATAGCATTTGGATAAGGATGAAGTTTGTATGCTGCAATACACAATGCAACCAGTGAAAGGGGCTAAAGAGCAGTGCCAGAAAGAGTCTTTAGACAATATATCTTACCTAAAGCACAAAGTTACCATAAGGACACACATAATTACCTCAGAAAACCAGGACCATTGGAACTATATTGTACAATACAATTACAAAACATTCTTCTAGCTCTCAAATTAAAACAATTTCAAAGAAAGATTTTGATAGTAAACACAAATACGTCACCTGACTTGTACCTGACCTTTCTGTTGCAAGAAAAAAAGCCGTATAATAATACGCCTTTGTGACATCTCGGTAGGACCGGGCTGCTTGGCACCGGAGCACAATGCACAATGAAGTGAAAGCCCTCACTTACTGGTGAGGTTACCTCAGCACCTCTGACACACACACACACACACACACACACACACACACACACACACACACACACACACACACACACACACACACACAGATGCACACACATAGATGCACACATGTGTGCACCCACCCACAAGCGAGAGCATGCATGCATGCACTCACACACACACTCACACACACACACACACACACACACACACACACACACACACACACACACACACACACACACACTTCCTGTAGTGACAGCTCCGGGGAGGCCTGCTGGAGGTATAAAGAGCTGATTGTGCCACGGCGGGCTCATCCTCACCTTTCCTGGCACCCACCCGCTGGGTTTTCATTACAATAAAACAGCCCCATCAGATCAGATAAGAGCTGGAGACTCCACCGCCGCAATCCTACCCCCCACCCCCATCAACACCCCCGCGGCGGCGGCGCTGTGTGTCCCGGTACACGGCGGCATGTCCCGGGGTCACGCTGAGGAGGGCGAGGGGAGCTGACGGGTTCTGGGTTCAAACCCTGACATCCGGAGCCATCCATCCATCCATGGACAACCCACTACCCCCTTATTAAAGGAACAACACTAAATGCTAAAACACTTCAACATTGTTGTACAACGTCAAACACGGATGTCCTATTCGTTCCAGGGTTTATTTATCTTGCTATTTTATATTTAATATTTTATCAATTTTAGACTATTCTTTTGGGTACTGTCGCCTGCCATGTCACAAGAAGTTCACTGTTCAGAATGGCCCTATGTTATGTAGAACATGTGACAATAAAACACTTTGACTTGACCTGACTTGACTATTTTTCTAATATGTGTGATATTTATCATTATCACTGGCTGTCGTGTCTGGCTCCCGAAGTTTTGCGCTATTCTCATACGTTACACAGAATGACTTCCCTCGCTACCCCCTCTCATCGGCAGGAGGCAACATGCTGTAAATTGTACATTCATAAATGGAATAAATGAATCAAATGTATTATTATATTATAAAGATATGTATCATTAGTCACGTTGGAGCTAGCCACAGCTAACTGTAGCATAGCCAGTGGTGCGTTCTAGAACACTCGATGGCATGTCTCATGTTAACAGAAAGTGAGTTCAGCTGTGACAAAGTGAAATATTACACAAAACAGTTAAATAGGACCTTGGGTGTGTTACATCACTAATAGACATATCTTAACCATGTCAAGGTGTTTTAGGACATCATTTTACTTTAATGAATCGACAGAGAAAAAATAACACATCACACTGTCATTGGTTTGGATGTGTCTATGCTAAAATTATGAAAAAGTGAATAAAGAGAAAGAGAGAGCGAGAGAGAGAGAGAGGGCGAGAGAGTGAGAGAGAGAGAGAGAGAGAGAGAGAGAGAGAGAGAGAGAGTCTCTCTATGAACAACTATATGAAAAACTATGATACAATCAAGGGGATTACACCAGCGTTAAAAGATAGAGGTTGATATGGAGCCATAGAGCAGAAGACATGACAAGAATACAGAAGTGAACAAAAACACAGACACACACACACACACATACCCAAACACAGATAGGGGCTGATAGAGTTGGGTGGTGAAGAAGAGGCGGCCGGGCGATGTGTGTGCGTGTGTGTGTGTGTGTGTGTTCACATGTCTGATTAGAGCTCTCCTCCACCGCCAAGGCAAATAATCCTCTTTTCCTTATTGCCTGAATGCGGAGGACTCCCTGACAACCTGCCGGTAAACACAGACTATCTCTAAGGATGTGCTCATTGTGTAGCCGGGGCTGGGTCTGCACAGCCCTGTGTGTGTGTGTGCGTGTGTGTGTGTGTGTGTGTGTGTGTGTGTGTGTCTGTGTGCGTGTGTGTGTGTGTCTGTGTGTGTAGATTCTCACTAGCTCCGCATGAACGATGGTGCTTGGCTGGGGTCGAACATGACACACACACACACACACACACACACACACACACACACACACACACACACACACACACCCTTCCCAGCCCAGTGCTCCTCAGACGTCAGGGCATTCAAAGTGGATCCATTGTATTGACAGTGATGTCATGAGGAATCACACAGCACTAAAGTACACACACACACGGGGGGAAGATATCAAACATTCTTTTGGTTTCGGTTAAACAGAAAAACGTATTGTCTGAGATGTTCCCCCGGTTACAAAATGTTCTCGTTTGATCTCACAACCTGTCTGAATGCGCTCTCGGGTTCGCAGTAAAAAAAAACAACAAAAACCATTCAGTCTCCAGGAACACACACACACACACACACACACACACATACATACACACACACACACACACATACACATACACATACACACACACACACACACACACACAGAGGCTGCTGTCTGGTAAGACAGAGTGTGTTTGCTCCTTGTCCACTCCCCACAACATGCCCGAGTCTATCATCTTGAATGAACTTTATTATTAAAATCTTCAAAACGGGCCTTTCATCAGACCAGCAACGAGAGCGAGGGTTCGGGTTAGAGGTGTAAATACAACCTAAACAGGATCTGTACACAGTGAAATCAAATTCTATTTAACACACCGCTTTGTTTGGAGTTTTTACTGACACCTGTTGTCAATTTTGTTAATTTTTTATGATGAAAAATAATGTTTAAGGAGCGGGTGCTAATGGTGTGTTTACACGATTGGCACGGGAAGTGGTTGAGTGTTTAGCACCGCTAATAACCCCCATTTCTCACGGTTGCCGTCAGAGAGAGGTGTTAATCTACCTCCTAAGTGCCCGTGTCAGGAGGACTTCCTATAAACGTTCATCCAAACACCACAGCCTCGATAGGCGCCAGTGTTTATTACATTTCACAGTCACTCATTCCAGGTACAGGTTCCTAGATACATTTACATTTACATTTAGGTAATTTGGCAGACGCTTTTATCCAAAGCAACTTAAGTACATTTGTTGAAGGAGACAGCAATATATCACTGTGGTACATAAACATAAGAATAACAAGTTTAATAATTGCTAGGTTGTCTGCATAATAGCTGGGATAAGAGCAGAGTGCCATTCTTAGTGTATTACCAACATCTAAGAACATACAATATGCTGCACAATGCTAAGTATTATTATTTACTGCCAAATGTACAAACACGCAAGTTATTGCTAGGGTTCACAGAGGGAAGGCGAATCCAACTCTGGTTGGGTAGGTGGGAGGTGGGGGGCGTTAAGGCGGGTATGCAGAGTCCAGGTGAACTCTGAACACGTGGGTCATTAGTCTCTTGCGGAAGCTACCCTGTTATCTTATTTAAAATTACTATATTTGTGGTCTGTCTGCCAAATGTAAATGGTCTCCTATACCAATGCTACCATGCCTAACATAGCTTGAGTTGTGTTGGTTTGAGTGTGCCTGTGTTACCTATGGTAAATGGATTGCATTTATATAGCGCTTTTATCCAAAGTGCTTTACAGTTGCCTCACATTCACCCATTCATACACCGACGGCGGTGCCAACCATGCGAGGTAACAACCAACACGTCAGGAGAAGGTGTCTTGCTCAGGGACACCTCGACACTTAGCTAGGAGGCGGAGCCCCGGGATCGAACCAGCAACCTTCCTGTTGCCAGACAACCGCTCACCTCCTGCCACCCCTATAACTGTCACACTACTGACGAATTTCAGTTGAAAAGCTTGTTGTGAATTTCACCCTCATGCGTCTAAATATTGGGTTCATCCAGTTTGATATTTTTTGGTACAGCTTCTTATGGGAATACCATGGACTGTAAAATAAAGGGGAATACCCATGTTTGACTCATGTCGATCCATCTGCATGCTGCATCATGTCAACGTTTTAGAGTTAATGTCCAAGGTTTGAGACAAAAGTATTCTAGGCGTGTAAAATGCTGGTTCCAACAGATAGTTAAATATACAGGTGAGTGAGTCAAAACGAAGCCAATCATGCTATCATCATTGTTTTGTTTTGAAAGATTAATGACGAATAAATGATGATGAATGATGAATAATCCAACAGATTCATCATACAACAATCGGCATAGAGATGGCTCCAAGCCATTTTTTTTCCGAATGCAAATGAGCAGCATTTTGATCTGTTGAGATTTGACGAGATGGCCACAGAGGTGAGCAGTTCAACTCCTGACCTGTTTGAACACGGCCTGCGTGCCTCTCCATTACCATCCGGACACAGGGCCGTGGAGAGCCTGGGAGAGGCCGGGGAGGGACCTGGTCCTGTCACAATATGGAAGATCACAGGAGCAACACATGAACGAAATGTACTTACGACTTAATACTTACCTCTCCACTCCACGTACACAAATAGCACCTCTCCTCCTCTCCATTTCTAAGTACATCGTAAGTATAGTCTCAAAGTTTCACATTTTAAATATTCTGTCTGGGTGCCATTCGTGATGGTACCCATATGGAATTTTTCCATAGAAATTAAACAATAAACACGACTGACAATCACGATGACCAATCGGTTGACTATTCCGGACAGATTTCCTCGTACACGCCTGACACACGCTTCAGAGTGACACGGTGATTGCATGGAGACACCGCACAACATTCAAATAGTTATCCTGTGTGGATTAGCCGGAGGCCACGCACACGTCACAGCCTTTTGTTTGAAAGGTTAACACAACTCGGGGCCGTGTGACGGCGAGATACAGCTCACCCACAAACCACTGCTGACTCACAACCGTGGCTGGCCAGCCGCCAAACACGCCATTGTGTGGAAACTGACACACACATGAACGCACGGTGGGCCCCCCCAGCGTAATGACACTGGCAGGGAAAGACTATCTCTCAGATCAACACATTAGAGTCCCGCACGCACACACACACACACACACACACACACACGATTACACGATCACACGCACACACGCACACACACACACACGCACACACACACACACGCACACACACACACACACACACACACACACACGATTACACGATCACACGCACACACGCACACACACACACACACACACACACACAGACACACACACACACGCATGCGTGCGATCACACTCACTCTCATAAACACTCTCTCTCTCTCACACACACACATGCACACACACTTGTTCGTGCCTTCGGGCTAACTGCAGCCCTCACCCTCCTCCTCCTCCACCTCCTCCTCCTCCTCCACCTCCTCTTCCACCTCCTCCATCTCCACCTCCTCCTCCACCACCTCCTCTTCCACCTCCTCCACCACCTCCTCCTCCACTCTTCCTCCTCCACTCGTCCTTCTCCAACTCCTCTTCCTCCATCAACTCCACCTTCTCCCCCACTTCCACGACCTTCTCCTCCTCCACCACCTCCTCCTCCATCTCTTCCTCCTCCACCACCTCCATCTCCATCTCCTCCTCCATCTCTTCCTCCTCCACCTCCTCCAACTCCACCTCGTCCACCACCTCCTAACCCACTCTTCCTCCTCCACCTCCTCTTCCACCTCCTCCACCACCTCCTCCTCCACTCATCCTTCTCCAACTCCTCCTCCTCCATCAACTCCACCTTCTCCTCCACTTCCATTACCTTCTCCTCCTCCGCCACCTCCTCCTTCACTCTTCCTCTTCCAACTCCTCCTCCTCCACTTCCTCCTCCATCTCTTCCTCCTCCACCTCCTCCTCCTCCACCACCGCAGTGTTAAAGTGCTCGGTTGTTCTAAGTCTAATCCTGGTGGGCCTTCTCCTCCTCCTCATCCTCCTCCTCCCGGGTCTCTCGTGTCTCCTCTCCTTCCTGCCACCCACGCCTCAGCCCTATCAACAGCTCCACGTCCAGGTTACAGCACAGGGAAGGGAAACATAGGGAAATGCCACGTCAGGGTACCCTCCTGTGTCTCGCCACCTGTACACCCACTTCGCTCTCTCTCTCTCTCTCTCTCTCTCTGTCTCTCTGTCTCTCTCTCTCTCTCTCTCTCTCTCTCTCTCTCTCTCTCTCTCTCTCTCTCTCTCTCTCTCTCTCTCTCTCTGTTCATCCCTCTCTCCATCCTGTCTACATTTCTCTCTCTGGCCCAGTGTAGTTTTGCCTCGTTACTTTTACAATAGTCTTCACATCATTGGAAGACAAATGGATTGAGGTGAACAAACAGGAAGCAACCTTCAGTGGGTTAGCATTGGCTGAAGCCCATTCAATGACTGCATTATGAGACAGAAAGTCCTTCTCAGTACAATCATCAATAACAGCCTTGTATGGGTGGACGGCGCACTTGTATTCCGTAGCATTGGATTACTGTCAATCTTTGCTTTTTCCCCATTTGGAATGAAAAATAAAAAAAAACATCTCCGCAATAAAAGGTGCTTTATTGTCCCCACACAACAAGGCTTTCAACTGTGCGGTCTGAGGTGAGGTAAGGTGTGTTTTGTTTTTCGCAAGCACACACAGACGGCACACTGTCTTGTTGTGCGCAGAAAATCTTATCTCGGGGATGATGACTTACTTAGAAACACCAACGCCATGGTTTGCCCCCCCACCCCCCACCCGACACCCCCCACCCGACACCCCCCCACATAAAAAAATATGTGTGTGTGTGTGTGTGTGTGTGTGCAGGCTGGAACATGCGTTGTTTATTATCACACCCTGAGTCCAATAAGAGGACGAGGCTCGTGGACATGCTATATAGGGCCACAAAAAGGTCCTGTAAAGTTCAGACGATGGTGAAACATCTGTGAAAAACATTGAGGAGGTTCGGTTGCGAACGATATAACCTCAGCGTCACCGTATTGCACCAGCTAGGGCGTTGGACTTATAGACACGATCTGCAGGAGCTTGTCTGGAGCCATGTTGATCACTCTGATACCATTGTCAGACCAACAGACCACACTGAAGCATCCAACATTTACCCATGTTTAAATGTTTGAACATGTATGATGATTATGATGTGGTGTTGATGACGTGGATTCTTCCAGCACATACCTTTTCGGGGTTCTATGACTATTACTACAGCACATGAATAACAAAGTAGGGGACAACTTTCCCGCCGATTCTCAACCGTATAGCTCTATCCATCCACGTTAGGGAGACGCCTGTCGTGTGGGAAAACGCCGGCAGTTGTTGCCGATGCTCTCTGTGTCTCTGACCGTGATTTGTGTAAAAATCGTTCAACTTGGCTTTCCAAGGTCTTTCGTCCTGAACTCAGAGCTACCACTTAACATAGTAAATGGTCTTCTGAATGCAAAAAGAATTCACTGTGTGGTGTGAAATATTGTATCCAGAAAACAAAACGATTATGAATTGTTCTGCCAGAGGCTTGTCATTGTAGGCCAAAAACAGCCAGATTAAGATTCATGGTGTCATACTTCTTGCCATGCTATTGTCAAAATTGTGGAAACCGGTGTTGTTAGTTTCCACCGTGGCATTATTGTGACACATATAATAAGAGCATGACCATGTATTTACAGTAGATTACATATAAGCACTCTCAGTGTTTAAACTGAGAATTACTATATTTTAAGACATGATCCACAAATAAATATGTATTTAACAATGTTTATCCATGGTGGGTTACAGCTGATAAAGTCTGGTGGCATGCTCAGACAGGTCATTAGGGAGCACAAGGTGAGTTTGCCTGGAGGTTACACATCCTGCACCCAAGGGTGCTCACAGTAAGACTATGGAGGATCTACCATAGGACCTTGCGGCTGTAAAACCAAATCGTTTGTCGTTTATACTGCAACCTTGGACTTTAAAAGACAAATTTGTAATTGTTCAATGAACATGCCTGTCAAGGTTGTTGAAATATCATTGCCGATGCTGTGGTTAAAATGATAAACAGAAGAAAGCCCCATAATCACCCAGCCTGGGTAGTTTATCCCCAACTGTCACTCACTCTCACGAAAAGTACGTCTTGGCTAAGCGGCCACGTTGGCTAACAAGAAGGAAAATATGTTCCGATTTGGAAGCACTTATGTAAACAGAGAGAGGCAGAGACTAGCAGATATTACACAGTGATCCTGCACTTTTCACCTCCATAATGATAATACAAATAAATAGATGACTAGATAAATAGATACATACATAGATAAATAGATGAATAGATAATAAAATAAAGTTCAATAGGACATAGTGTGTGTGCACGCATGCATATGTGTGTGTGTGTGTGTGTGTGTGTGTGTGTGTGTGTGTGTGCACACACACACACACTCAAAAACAGAGCGAGACAGAGAGAGAGAGAGAGACAAGGATGACAAGAGGATGAGAGAAGAATTGAGAGAGGTATAGAGGGAGAAGAGAGGAAGAGGGATAGGGAGGTGATGTGAGGGAGAGTGACACAGAAAGAGAGTGGTACAGAGAGAGAGAGAAAGAGATAGAGAGAGAGAAAGAGATAGAGAGAGAGAGAAAGAGATAGAGAGAGAGAGAAAGAGAGAGAGAGAGAGATGGAGAGAAAGAGAGTGTGGTAGAGACACGTGCACGCAGCCGCGCACACACAACACACACACACAACATCCACACAAATGCTTTATTGTTTTTTACGGCGTGTGTGTGAATAACGGGTACGGGGCACCGAAGGGTAAACAGCGGGAATGCTTTGTTCCTCGCTCGGAGCACCGTGCGGAGAGGCAGATGTCCTCTTTAGTTCGTTGATTATCCCGAAACACGCCCGCCCCCCGCCGGGCGCCGTCCCCCACGGACCCCCGCCTCCGCCAGCTAGCAGCACCGTGCGCAGAGCTGCGGCGGAGCGAGCGCCGAGCTAGCCTCATTAGCTCCACCACCACTTTTCTTTTACCGAGGAACTCTATCAGAACACAAACAGGGTTCTGACCGAGTCACTGCCTCAACTCACCTTCTTGTTTTGTTTTGTTTTGTTTTACAAAGTTTGTTTTTTTTTCGGTAAAAGCTTTTTTTTGTTCAAGGTACTATAATTAAGAATCAGTGCATTCTGCGCTCTGTGGGTTGAGACAATAACAATCTAAACTAATGTTAGTTCTAGCAGGTTGTAGCTGGTTGTGGTTGAAGTTAAAACCTGAGAGCTTCCCTGACTCTCTCTGTTTCGTAGAACAGCTTTTGGGCTGATTTCTTTGAGTCAGGTCGGGAAAAAGGAACGAAGTGACATGTAAGCGCGGATAATTAAAAAATATATATATTTCATAGCTCTTTAAAATTTGTACAAGATTTAATTATAATGAGAACTAATATTAGTTTCTGATTGTTATTGTCTCAAGCCATGGAGCTCAGAATGCACTGATTCTTACTTATAGTACCTTTAATTATACTGAATAATGTTGATACTTGGTTGGGTTTGATGGCAGTTGGGTTTCTGGGATCCGATACTGTGGGGATGTTGATGCTACTACTCGTTATAGGCTCATAATGTAGCCCTATATCAAGTAGTAACATTACAGCACAGCGCCAGTTTAGTTAAAGATGGGGGAGCAGGAGCCTGTCTGAGGTAACAGTGAAGGTGAGCCACACAACACGCTCATAAATGACTGCACGCACTCCATGTTTGGGTGACATTGTGACAACCCTCTATCTACAGGTTCTCCTCGCTGTCTTTGCAGGGAGCCAGTGGGCGGAGCTGAGGGGGTCGTCAGCTGATGCAGGTTTGCACCTGTGCAGGTGTGGCCTGCAGGCTTCATAAGGTGGACCACATCAGCCGCTCGCTCTCTCTTCTCACACAGGCAGTTTGGCTTTTGCTTTGGTTCCTTTTGAGGTTGCTTTGGTTTGGCTTGGTTTTGGTTATTTAGCTTTGGTTGGTGCCGCTTTTGGCTTAGAATTGTGTTTATGATGTTTAGTTCTCTGTTGGGTTTACACCTTACAACATCCCCACAGCACATGTTCCACTTACCCATACACTACACTCACCACTGACAGATTACAGATTACATGTGATATTATTATATTATATATTGGTTCTAATAAATGTCTTATGTTATCTTTTAATCATGTGTGGACTCCACATTTTGAGGAGCCATTGCTTTGTTGGTCCAAAGTAAAACAAATAATAATAATACCAACAAAAGGCGAGAGAGACAGAGAGAGAGAAAGAGAGGCAGACAGACAAGAAAAATAGCTGCATCATAAAGTTTGGGTGGGATTCTGGAGAGAGGAGTCTGGTTTGTCCGTAACACAGGAAGGAAGGCAGCAAGTCTATGGTCACTGCATGCATGCCCAGAACAGGCCTCAAGTCAAGTCCTGCCAGGTTCACCTCCTGGCCCGGCTCCACGCGGGTCCGGGAGATGTGGTCTGGTGCACCACGGTTACCAGCAGCACCAGCAGCACAAAGTAAGCCCCATGTCTCACGTAGGCAGAGCATGTTACATTAAATTGGGGGGGAACCTGGAGACATGGCATGCAGCGCTGCTCTCGCTCTCTCGCTCTCTCGCTCTCTCACTCTCTCTCGCTCTCTCACTCTTTCTTTCTCTCTGTCTCTCTCTCTCTCTGTGTTTTTTAGGGGGGGCTTCAAGGCATTACGTTGGATGCTAATTAGAGGCTTTGCGGTGTAATTGGAGTGAAAATTGTCTTACGAGATGCAAGGCAAATTATACAGTGGTGGTGAGTGGCAGGGTAACGCAGGCCATCACCTTAAGGCCTGTTGTCTTCCCATATCAGTATAGGTCTGCAATTATGCCATTTATTCAGCTTGAGAGATTCATGAAACACTTCATAAAGTGTGAATGATGGATTGTCAGTTGATCCAGAGCATTCAACACATTGTACACTGAATGCAGAAGTGAACATGTACAATAAGTATATACCACTCCTTGTGAACATATTTTTCTGCTGAATAACTGCAGAAATACATTTTTGTAATCACATTTGAAATTCCAAATGTATCTTTTTTCAGGCCATCCATAGAGCATGTGTACCAAATTCTTTAATTAAATTATCTTTTTTGATAGGCAATGGTCTCAGATTGGATCATGGTGTTTTTACAGGCTTTTTTACGTCACATTGAACACTGTAATTAGGCATGCAACGATACCACTTTTGTTCAGACCAAGAAGAAGAACTTGTAATTGATGTTATATAATAATTGCAAATTGTTGTTCACTCATTACAGCTGTAGGGTCGTTCAGAACCCTGCATCTAAAACCTCTTGCTGGGAAAATAGCATACTAAATGAAATGACATCACTCTGAACAAAAGTTTGCCATTATGTCCTAAAAAGGTACCTAAAAGGTCCTAAAACAGAGAAGAGCGAGAGAGAGATTAATAGATTGTGAATATAAAATAGGGATGATTTAGAGATGAGAAATATACAGCTAGAAAATTAACATATGTTAAATAGTTTAGTTTAAGACATATAGAACTGATGAATAACTGTACTCAAATTTGAATATTTGTTTCGTTGAACAGTTGAAAGTCTGTATGGAGTAAGCACAACATTATAATCATACAAACCATTTTAATAATGTAAAAAAAAGTTTATAAGTTAAACAAATAACTAAACTAAAGTGGGCTGCGGTAGCCCAGGAGGTAGAGCGGTTGTCAGGCAACTGGAAGGTTGCCAGTTCGATTCCTGGCTCCTCCTAGCCAAGTGTCGAGGTGTCCCTGTTTATGAATGGGTGGGTGAATATGAGGCAATGTAAATTGCTTTGGATAAACATGCTATATAAATGCAATCCATTTCCCATTTAAAGTGATACAGTATGAATCTAGGCCTAGTAGTATGATGAAATATGATCAGTAGTAGATGTAATATAAGCATGATAAGGAGTAGAAATAGCATTAGTATGATAGAAGTAGAATGATAATAAGTATGATAGGCTTATAAGTATGATAAGATAAGAAGTGGAACTATTCATACAGTATGATACAGTAGTATTAGGCCGACTATACATACTCGTATAGTAGGCTCAACTCAACGCAACCTAGCCATCACAAGTGCTTGGAACTTGTTCTATTAAAATCTTACTGTACTGTCAGCCATTGACAAATGTATTTAATGTAAATTGCTTTGCATAGAATCACCTGCCAAATGCCCTAAATGTAAATGTAGAATAATAAAGTCAGAATAGTAATAATGATAAAGCCTGAGAAGAACAGTAGGTGAACAATATAGCGCAGCAGCACTCACCTAATAATAAATATACATCACAGAGATGATGAACAGTTGGCGTCTTGCCATCTCACCAACCGGCCGAGCTTCACGGTTTTATGAGGGACGACAAAACAAATCATCTCCTGGGTGAAAGCACACATCCTCACATAGCGCCCAACGCAGAAGAGTGTATGAAGAGAGGAAGGAGTCTGTGGTGGTCGTGCCGGTGATGGGAAAGCAGAAAGGCTTTGTCATCCGCCACTGGTGGGAAGGTCTGTCAGCAAGTCACGGCAGATTCACTTTAACTGCCAGTTTTCCCACAATCTGGCCTTCATTAGGGGGTCTCAGAGCTACACTGGAACCAGATAGGTTACAACATGCCCTCATAGATTAGGCCCATGTCACGGTCCGGCCCAGTACCTCCACTTCCTAGTCCATGTTTCCCCTTTGAGTCCTGTCTAGTGCCATATTCCAGTCCATGTTTTCCCTTTTAATCCATTCCTGTCTAGTCTAGTATCTCACCGATTACCTCGCCATTGACAAAGAAACTGACAGCCCAACTGATGTCCATCAGAGTTCATCAGAAGAATAGAATATCCACAGAGACAACACGCACAAACATACAAACACACACAAACACACACCACACACACACACAACACACACACACACACACACACACACACACACACACACACACACACACACACACACACACACACACTTGCGCACGCATATACGCATGCACACACACACACATACACTGGACTGTAATGACTTTGTGTTCCGGCAAAGACGCAGTGACATAGGGAGAGAGTATATTGGATATCATGGTTTATTGATGAGAACCAAACGTTTCTGGTAAGTTCCTCAACTGTGATCTCTGTGTTTGACTCATCATCTTCTGGGGACCCCTGAATGATGGGGGGGGGGGGGGGCGGGGGGCTCTGAGCGTGTGCAGTGTTGATTCACGAGGCTTGGGAAGTCGCTCTGCACGACGGTGTGGCCGGAAGAAAATGTTGCCTCCGTGCAGCTAGGGTTTCAGCAAGGGTCCTGTGAACTCAGCAGGAAAACACAACGACATGTACGCACACACACACACACACACACACGCACACAGCACGCACATACACGCACACACGCACCACACACAACACGCACACACACCACACACACACACACACACACACACACACACACACACAAACACACACACACACAAACACATGCACACCACAAGCGTTGTGCACCTTCTCCTCCAGAGGAGAGCAGGACTGCTCTCAGGCCACCCTGCACTTCCACCTGCTTATAAAATGGACTTGTCGGTTGAGTCACAAAGGCAGCAGAGGAAAGCATATTTCCCACTAACATATTAGTCACCGTGGTCTCGTTGAAAGGCAGCTTTGACGAGCGCAGCCGTTCTCACCGCTGAATCGCATGATTCCGCTCTTCCCTGTCCCTGACTCACGGCTTGACATGCCACAACATTGATTATTCGTAGTAGTAGTCCTTGTAGTAGTAGTAG
>PIJE02000134.1:57500-205220 GCA_002895965.2 Coryphaenoides rupestris
AAAACTATCAGGATCCTTTGGACACACCTGATGGTCACCTGGTAGTCTCCTGGTAGTCACCTGGTAGTCCCCTAGTAGTCACCTGGTAGTCACCTGGTAGTCACCTGGTAGTCACCTGCTGGTCAACTGGTAGTCACCTGGTAGTCACCTGCTGGTCCCCTGGTAGTCACCTGGTAGTCCCCTGGTAGTCACCTGGTAGTCACCTGGTAGTCACCTGCTGGTCCCCTGGTAGTCACCTGGTAGTCCCCTGGTAGTCACCTGGTAGTCACCTGGTAGTCACCTGCTGGTCCCATGGTAGTCCCCTGGTGGTCACCTGGTAGTCCCCTGGTAGTCACCTGGTAGTCACCCGGTAGTCACCTGGTAGTCGCCTGCTGGTCCCCTGGTAGTCACCTGGTAGTCTCCTGGTAGTCACCTGGTAGTCCCCTGGTGGTCACCTATTAGTCATCTGGTAGTCACCTGGTAGTCACCTGCTGGTCCCCTGGTAGTCACCTGGTAGTCCCCTGGTAGTCACCTGGTAGTCCCCTGGTGGTCACCTGCTGGTCCCCTGGTAGTCACCTGGTAGTCAACTGGTAGTCACCTGGTAGTCACCTGGTAGTCACCTGGTAGTCACCTGGTAGTCACTGGTAGTCCCCTGGTGGTCACTAGTCATCTGGTAGTCACCTGGTAGTCACCTGCTGGTCCCCTGGTAGTCACCTGGTACCTGGTAGTCAACTGGTAGTCACTGCTGGTCCCCTGGTAGTCACCTGGTCCACTGTAGTCACGCTCGGAGTCACCAGGTGATTACCAGGGGACCACCAGGTGACTACCAGGTGACTACCAGGGGACCACCAGGTGACTACCAGGTGACTACCAGGTGACTACCAGGGGACCACCAGGTGACTACCAGGTGACTACCAGGTGACTACCAGGGGACCAGCAGGTGACCAGCAGGTGACTACCAGGTGACTACCAGGTGACTACCAGGTGACTACCAGGGGACTACCAGGGGACTACCAGGTGACTACCAGGGGACCAGCAGGTGACTACCAGGTGATCACAGGGACAGGTGACTACCAGGGCACCAGCAGGTGACTACCAGGTGACTACCAGGTGACTACCAGGGGACCACCATGTGACTACCAGGTGACTACCAGGGGACCAGCAGGTGACTACCTGGTGACTACCAGGTGACTACCAGGTGACTACCAGGGACCAGAGGTGACTACCAGGTGACTACCAGGTGACCACAGGTGACTACCAGGTGACTACCAGGGACCAGCAGGTGACTACCAGGTGACTGTGACACCAGGGGACCTACCAGGTGACTACCAGGGGACCAGTAGGTGACTACCAGGTGACTACCAGGTGACTACCAGGTGACTACCAGGGGACCAGCAGGTGACTACCAGGTGACTACCAGGTGACTACCAGGTGACTACCAGGTGACTACCAGGTGACTACCAGGTGACTACCAGGTGACTACCAGGTGACTACCAGGGGACTACCAGGTGACTACCAGGTGACTACCAGGTGACTACCAGAGGACCAGCAGGTGACTACCAGGTGACTACCAGGTGACTACCAGGGGACTACCAGGTGACTACCAGGGGACTACCAGGTGACTACCAGGTGACTACCAGGTACGGGACTACCAGGTGACTACCAGGGGAGGTGACTACCAGGTGACTACCAGGTGACCACCAGGGGACTACCAGGTGACTACCAGGGGACCTACCAGGTGACTACCAGTGACTACCAGGTGACTACCAGGGGACCACCAGGTGACTACCAGGTGACTACCAGGTGACTACCAGGGGACCACCAGGTGACTACCAGGTGACTACCAGGTGACTACCAGGTGACTACCAGGTGACTACCAGGTGACTACCAGGTGACTACCAGGGACCAGCAGGTGACTACCAGGTGACTACCAGGTGACTACCAGGTGACTACCAGGTGACTACCAGTTGACTACCAGGTGACTACCAGGGGACCAGCAGGTGACCACCAGGGGACTACCAGGTGACTACCAGGGGACTACCAGGTGACTACCAGGTAGTCACCTGGTAGTCACCTGGTAGTCACCTGGTAGTCACCTGGTAGTCACCTGCTGGTCCCCTGGTAGTCACCTGGTAGTCACCTGGTGGTCCCCTGGTAATCACCTGGTAGTCACCTGGTAGTCACCTGGTGGTCCCCTGGTAGTTGTTCCGAAACTCCCAATGATGACTCAACGCTCATCGTTTTCTTATTTCCGTGGCTTCGGCTTTCCTCGGCTTTCCACTGCTGCCCATGCGGTGGACAGCAGTGGCTCAGGAGGTAAGAGCGGTTGTCTGGCAACTGGAAGGTTGCTGGTTCGATACCCGGGCTCCTCCCCCTAGCTAAGTGTTGAGGTGGAGTGTCCCCGGTAACAAAGCCAAGACAGCCACCTAAACTACCTGCTCCCTGGACGTGGTTGGTCCCTTTACCTTGCATGTTTAGGCCAGCACCGCCGGTTCCGCTGTTAGTGAGATGTTTACGATGTAATTGTGCAGAGGCCAAACTGTAAAAGGCACTGCTTTATAAATGCCAAATCCATTACCATGATCATGCTTCTCACGCCTCTCGTTTGGCTATCCGTCAGCGAGTCCTTTGCCACCCCGGAGGCCTTCGAATGCTCCAGCCAGGTCTTACCTTCGTGAGAAAACTCTCCTCCTTCCCCTCCACCCCACTGGCACAACAATGGCATCATGGTTGACTTCTCAGCATTGGAGTAAACAGGGGGGGGATGGATCTAATGTTATCGTTCTGCATGGATATACTGTTTCCAGGGGGAAGGGGGCATGGTGGTGGTGGTGAAAGGGGGGAAAGGGGGTGAAGAGGGAGGCATTTCCAACTGTTTAGGTTGAGGACTATCAATACAGCTTATCAGGAGGATAGTTTTGTGTCCTGCGGGTGGAATGGCATCTTAAAAGCATGCGTCAACATGCGTGTGAACAGAGGAAGAGACGGGGCACAACAATGCAGCCGGCGGCCGCGCTAGGGGGAAGTGAGGTCGAGAGAACAGGAAGTCGGGCCACTTCCTGCAAGATTAGTTAGTTGATGAGTGTCGAATGCTCAGCGAGCGCTCAGGTACACACACACACTCACACACACACACACACACACACACACACAACACACGCACGAGTGCATATTTGCGTACCAATACAAACACTGTCTGGCGTGCCCCGAGCTGCAGGAAAAAACAAAATACAACAAAAAATGGAACAAAAATAAACGGAAGCAAGTCATAAATAAGGATCAAACGGGACGTGGGAGGCTGAGAGTGGCCATTATGCTGAGTGGAAACGAAGGTTAATGTCACACACACACACACACACACACACACACACACACACACACACACACAGAACTGGACCCACGCCGGGCCCAGGAGGCTCCAAGCAACTGTTTGGAGTACGATTGGCCAATTGAGTGTCTCACATTAACTCAATTGACCCGTATGGTTTAGTCGTAAGCGTTGGGGCGTGAGTTGCGTCATCTCGGTTGCCTCAGTTCTACTCTTTAGCCACAAATACCCCCTTTTTGATGGTGGATTTATGAGAAGATCATTTTCCCTTCTTATTCATCATGAATAAGGAGGGAACACACAGGCATTAAGTTGATTAACAGCTACATTCATATTTTCCCAAAATAGCTTCACTTTCCAGGAAAAGTCGGGTTCAAGGCTTCAGAACATGAAATGAGAACCAGACCTTTTCACCCTTTAAAACACATGAACACACATAAAAAAAGGAAAAGTGTTGCCATATTTGAACATATGTAGCTGGCCCTTGTTGAGCCATCACTGGCTGGAAGGAGACGTGTTCCTCATGGTTTACTGAAAAGCGATAACAATCACAATCACACAAGTAATCTCTCTTGGCTCCTATCGCATGACTCGACTGCGTGATTCTCCTGCGTGATTCTCCTGTGTGATTCATGCTTCTTCTCTTTCATTCTATCCATATTTTCATTCCATCAGCACTTCCGGCGATATGATAACGTATCATCAACATCATATAATATATACTGATAATATGCATCACGTATGTGACATGTGCATAACACATGTGTGCGTCGGTCGCTAACGAGCGGCGTTCCCGACAATAGGATCCGTGTCACGTATGTGTCACCACCGCCATGCGAACTGCGGCCACAGGAAAAAAAACTCTGCGGAGCCAAAAAGGAGGAAATCCCCTGTAGGGTCGTTGGGGGGGGGGGGGGGGGGGGGGGGGGGGGGGGGGTCTGGTACCGGATCTGATCCAGGCCTCACTGCTGCTATGATCACCGCCCATTCAACTCAACTCTCCCTCGCAGTGGAGAAACCTGGTCTGGCGTTGTGGGCGGCGTTGTACCGGTCGAGGGTTCAAACTACCACAGACGGAAATGGACCTGAGCAATACAGTGTAGCGTTGCTCACCGGTGGAAGTGTACACACACACAGGATAGAGAGAGATGTGGAGATGTGGTCATGTGACATGGACCAGGCTTCCCTCGACTTAAACTTGTGTGGCATGATACCGGGGGAGGTCAGCACTTTTACAGACACATAAAACTGTGTGAGTGTGTGTGTTGGGTGGGTCAGTGGGGGGAGAGGCGGGGGTGGGGGGTGGTTTGGGGGGGTTTGGGCGTGGGGGGGATTAAGTTTAAAAAGTATGGCTCCGTATAGATGAGAGCGGCACTGTATGAGTGAGAGGAGGAGCGTTCACCTAAAGGGCTTGAAAGCCAGATGATTTAGACATCAAGAATGGCTCACGCACACCGCAAGCACAATGGCCGCTTTATATCCCCAGCGCACACAGGTGGCCCCTCCTTTCAAGTTCACAATATCCCCCATAAATCACCCACCACTTCTCACTGACTCATCCTCACCAGGACTGAGGTCCCAGCGTGCACCTGCATGCACACGCACGCACACATGCACGCAGACACACACGCACGCACGCATGTACGCAGACACACACGCACGCACGCATGCACGCAGACACACACGCACGCACACATGCAGACACACACGCACACATGCAGGCACACACACACACACACACGCAAACGATGACATGACAGCCAGCAAACGGGATGAAATGCAGATGCCAACACGCAAGCACGCACCTGCCCAAATACACACACACACACACACACACACACACCACGCAGAAACACATTGATGACACGATGTTGTGCAAATCGCTGAGTCGCAGGCGAGTCGGCCGACACAGCGAGGCCATGGTTTTAATTATGTTAAACTGAGTGTAGCCGAGATGAAAGTCTGCGGAGGGTTACACAACGGTGTTTCTGCACAAAATTTGTGTTTGGCTGTTTTAGTTGCGAGGCGGGGAGCGGGTAGTGCTATTATATTTTTTTGTTGCGGGGTAGTGTCGGGGCAAGCAGACGGAGTCAGGTATGCCAATTGTAGCCAAATGAGTGGTACCTCTCCCCAGACAGGATGGTTAGCATCTGAGACATGACAATGCCCGGGCTGTTTACAAGGTAATGAAGTTTCTCCATGGAAAATATTTGCCCCCATCGTAGCCACGGTCGGCGCAGGGGTCCGATTCTGCGGGCATGCCGCTCATTTTCCACATAAAATCACCCGGGTTAAAATGATGGCCGTTTTCAGCTTCCTCTGAGATAAACATCGGTCCTGCTCCTTCCCAGTTGCACGGCTTTCCCAGCAGAGGGGATGAGAAAGTACAGAGTATGAATGCGCTCTTCAGGCAACATAAGAGAGCGAGAACAACCGTTATGTGATGCTAACGGTTAGGCAATGCGACGCAAACCCCCATTACCGCCGTTGCTCTGTTTATGAAGCAGAACCTTTTAAAACAGATTTGTGATTTCATGTCATGTGGCCCAAGTGCTAAAGAGCATTTCTGTGGGACCGATCCGCTCGGGACCAATAAGTTCGGAATACTTTCTCCTTTCACTCAATGAATTCAACATCGCTGCAACCGCCGAAGCCAAGCTGAGACAACTCGACCACAAACTGCCTGGTTTACCAACGAAGGCCCATTATAGGTTATTTAAATGAAAGCCTTTCACATAAATTAAACGACAATCTTCTTTTTATTATGACACAATAGACTTGTTGGGATAGAAGTCCAACCCAAAGGGACAAAATGTTGACGAAGGAAGAAATGGTCACAAATGCTGGCTTTTGCTTGGGATATTTCTTTCTTTTATTCTTTGTGTAAAATGACCAGCTGTTTCTGTGTGTGTGTGTGTGGGGGTGTCACCATGCGCCAAACCACTCTGGTTACGAATTCATTCAGGAGTGGAACAGATCGAATCCTAACGCAGACACATACACAGGAGATGACAATGCGGAGGGTTCATTTCTGCAACACGGCAGGTCTGGAAGACAGGCAGTGGAGTGAACACAGTGAATGGTCTGGCGATGAGATGAAAAGCCAGGGTTGATATACTGGAGAGGTGATGATTTCCGATGCAGCCTAAAACGTCCACAGAGTTGACATGAAACTTTTTCAAGCTTTGACAACCAGTGTATTCTATAAGAGTGGAGCTCCTGCCATGTTGGCGGTGTTCCTCCTGGGTCAGGCTAAAGAACATTAAGATGTCGTCGATGTACATGAAAAACATTGAGCGGTTGAAGAAGTCCCAGAGAACATTGTTCACCAGAGCCTGGGAAACCAACCACAGGAGCGTGGAGCAGGCCAAAAGCCATGACCAGATACTCAAAGGGATCAAAAAGCGTGTTGAATGGAGTCTCACACCATTGCCTCCGTCCCGAATACAAACCAGGTGAACCAGGCGTTGTGGAGATGCAGTTTGGAGATTACGGTGGCGCCATGGAGTGGCTCAAAAGCGCAACTGATTGTCACGTGGTTTAGCCCATGGCAGTCGACACATAGGTCTGATGATTCCAGCGGGATGGACAAAGGAGTCATGAATGTACTTCTCTGTGGATTCCCGTTTTGGATGAGCTAGAGACGGCTAGTAGGCAGGAGGGGGATGAGCAGAAATGTGGCTGAGCTGCGTCTCTACCCCTAAACGGGTGATCGAAAGCTCTCTTCATCTCTGAAACAAAACTAGCATATGCACGGATTGGAGTGGCTGGACTCTCCCATACAGTTGATGCCCATGCTAAAGCATTACCCTTAAGGGCCCATGTTCACATAGCGCCTTTTTCTGGCAGAAATACACTGCTGGGAAGAAGCGCCGGGACGAAGCGTTGTGCGGTGAGGAAGAAAACGATGCATCTCCACGCTTTGTTTCCCGTTTCTTTGACAACGACCCACGTTACCCCCATATTGCCTAGTTTAACATCGATACATCCATGAGAAAGGAAAATATGAAAAGTTTGGATATTTTCAGGGCGGTTGCACAAAAACGCAGATGTGCTCTACAAAAAGACGCTGGGCGCTGCGTTTTCGGTAACGGACAGGGTAGTCAGACGGGCGGTAGTTTCGGTTACGGACACATTAGTCAGACAGGCGGGGGTTTCGGTAACGGACACGGTAGTCAGACAAACAAGGAGTAACCAGGGAGGGGAGACCGGGATCTGAGGACGAGCGGATGAAAAGCCAGGGCTTGATATAGCGGAGAGGTGATGAGCTCACGGATGACAGGTGTGTTGACAGAGGAGGTGATGAGCTGATTGCAGGCAGGTGTGTCGAATCCCGGGAAGCAGCAAAACAGGAACACACACACACACACACACACATACACACACACACACACACACATACAGGGGTGCGGCTGGGACATTATGCTTCATACACACCCAAATCACAATAATAACACATTCCATGTTCCATACTTTTAATCCAATAACAGTTTGCTATGACAGATGAAAATGAAGACAAAATTATATTTTATATTCATGGAGTCAATAACTGCCCTTATTCTCGCAGCTCGTAAAATAATCCAAAAGGTCACAAATGATATCCACGATTGAGGTGCTTCGTCAACCATGGACGCGTTCTGCCCCCAGGCGTCTGCAACCAACAGCAGCAGCCTCTCCAAAATAAAAGCGACTTTTCGAAACTATCTCTCTCAAAATGCGATCGATCCCTCTCCACCCTGTGGAGGCAGCGACTTTGCGCTGTCGGTCTGCATTACTGCACCGCTGCCGAGACAAGCGCTGCAACGGGTCCAGCGAGAGAGAGCGCTAAGGACAGCGCTCATGTGCGGCGGTGGCTGCCGGAGTTTCCCCGGTCGTGGCGTGCTGCGGGTCCATCCCTCCGGCACCCCCAAACCCATCGTCCCACCCCCTCCCCCTCCCCGCGGTGTACAAAGCCTCCTCTCCGGCGCGGCTTTCTTTCCACGCGAGCACAGGGCCGGTTCATCTGTCACCAGCCCACTAACAACTAGCAGGAGCCGGCCTCCATATGAAACATCACTGCTGGAGGAATATGATCTGCTCTGTCTCTCTGTCTCTGTGTGCAAGCAAAGGTTTCCTGAGTGAAAACCATCCAACCGTCCATTTCACTGTGGGGATCAAGAACAGCAGTATACTGCCTCAGCACCGGGTCAAACACTGTGGTGATTTGTGTGTGTGTGTGTGTGTGTGTGTGTGTGTGTGTGTGCATGCTTATCAGTGTGTGTGTGTGTGCGTGCATGCGTGTGTGCGTGCGTGCGTGCGTGTACCCTTGTGTGTACACATATGTATGTATGTATGTATTGTATGTATGCATGTGTGTGTGTGTGTGTGTGTAGGGGGTGCAGGTTTGTGTATGTGTGTGTGTGTGTGTGTGTGTGTGTGTGTGTGTGTGTGTGTGTGTGCATGGTTATCCGTGTGTGTGTGTGTGTGTGTGTGTGTGTGTGTGTGCATGGTTATCCGTGTGTGTGTGTGTGTGTGAGTGTGTGTGTACCCTTGTGTTCAAGATTCAAGATACAAAAACTTTATTTGTCACATACACATACATGAAACGTGAAATTAATGAGTGCCGATGCTCAGCGGAATGTGGAAAATAATACTAAAGATAACTTGAATGGGAGGGATCAGAATCAGAATATTTACAATGTTTACAGTAAAGAAAATAGCAGGAACGTTATGAGAAATAAAAAACATAAAAAATATATAAAAGGCAGTATAATTTTTTTTTTAAACTTGACAAAAAAGGAAGAAATATATGTATGTCTGCATGTGTGTATGCCATATACACCACCTGGAGTACAGGTCCTGCAGGGTGGGGAGTGTAGTGCCAGTAGTACATTCAGCCGACCACACTACCCTCTGCAGAGCCCTCCTGTCCTGAGAGGCTGTGATGCTTCCTGTCAGGATGCTCTCCACCGCACCAGTGTAGAATGTCTGAAGGATCCTCCAGGAGACTCAGAATTTCCTCAGCTGCCTGAGATGGTGCATTTAGTCCAAGTCAGAGCCCCTGAGGTACCTGTAGCTGCTCACCCTCTCCACAGCAGTACCATTAATCCCCAGTGGTGTGTAGGTCCTCTGGCGTTATGTCCTCCTAAATTTCATAATCAGCTCCTTAGTTTTGGAGACATTCAGCATGAGGCTTTTGTCTTGGCACCAGAGTGACAGGTTAGCAACTTCCTTTAGGTAGGCCTTCTCATTGTTACCGGAGGTCAGGCCCACCACCACTGTGTGGTGGGCCTGACGATAGTGTTGGAGCTGACGATAGTGTTGGAGCTAACTTGACGATAGTGTTGGAGCTGGACCTGTCCACACAGTCATGTGTGTACAAAGAGTACAGTAGGGGGCTGATGATGCAACCCTGGGGGGATCCTGTGTTCAGGGTAAGGGGTCTGGAGGTATGTCTGCCCACCCTGATGACCTGGGGTCTGACGGTCAGGAAGTCCAGGATCCAGGCGCACAGGGGGGGTGTTCAGTCCCAGCTCAATCAGCTTGCCAGCCAGTCTGCTGGGAATTATGGTGTTGAAAGCAGAACTGAAGTCAATAAAAAAAAAAAAAATGTATTACTCACATAGCCCCCTTCTGACTGTCAAGATGAAAGAGGGAGCTGTGTATTACCTGGGAGACAGCATCATCTGTGGATCTGTTTGGCCGGTAGGCAAACTGGGAACACACAGACCACACACACATTCACATGTGCATGTGTCAGCGTGTGCATGTGAATGTGTGTATACTGGTCTGTGTGTTCCCAGCTGCCCTCCCAGATCTGGGTGGTGGGACTCTGTTGGAACACATTGACTGAAGTGCACCTGAGCTTTATGGCTATCAATTAAGACATCACAGTCCTAGCCCTTTCAAGAACTTCAAGGGCCTTCCAACTGGGCAGCCAAACGGTCGACCATCTTTGGGAATTGAAGCTTAAACGAGCCCCACCTCCCTGTATGAGGTCATACACGCGATATGTGGTCTAGAAAGCTATATATTGTTTCATATATGTTGTAATAAAGCCAGCATGCATTTACTTGACAACCCCCCTGTTGGCTCAAATTGTCCAATTATTGTAGAATTTCCAAAGCATCGTTACCAAGTAACACGATGCTGAAATATGTTTATATTTTAGCTAATTTAAATCATATTAAAAATTCTATTTTATTTGCACAGGTGCGTGCATGCATTTTGGCATCTTTTTAATGTTAAATCATATTTTAACTGCTCACAGAAAGATTATTGCATGGGCTTTCCGGGATGACATCAAAAGAAGGACAGATTAGTAAATCATTTTTGCGTCATTATTGAAGACATTATTAAATTTGCCATTTTCCATTCTCATGTATTCCAATTTTTTTTTACGTTTTCCACATGGGACCCTGTAGTTGAATGTAACAGTAGCCAAAAGCAAATTAACATGCAAACAATCTCTCTCAAAATGGCCCCCAAACATCCTGGTCAGGTCATACTCCTTCAACAAGCAGCCATCACCAGTGCTGATAAGAGCGTGCTCCATATGGCATGTCACAATAAAAGCATGGAAAATGGACACTGGATGGAATCAACCACGGATATAAAACTAAAATGTATTCTGGGATACCGGATATTGAAAGAGATGATAAGTACGAGACATAAATAAACCATCCTGTCCACCCATTAAAATGTTTGACACGCTCTCTCTCTCTACGTATCACCTTTTAATTTCCCGGCTACACCTCGTGGGCCATTGTGCTGGGAACTATACATAGTAGCATGGTGGTAACATGAGTGGCCCTCGCGGAGACGGCGGGGGCGGCCAGAATTGGTTCTGACCCATTCATGACTTGTTTGCCTTTCCTGGGATCCAGCAGAGTCCTCCCTCCTCCCCCTTGATGGATGGGTGCAGAAAGGCGAGGGGGGGAAGCGTACCGTGAATGTCAGTTGTGGAAAACGTCGCAACAGGATATATTTGGAAGGCGCGTCCGTCCAGAGGACAGCCGCTGATTTGCCTTGGAGGAAAGTCCTCGTATCGTCTGGCTGGAGCCCATTGTACATGTTGACATTTGGCTGACTCGCGTGTTGTGACTAATAGAACGCACTTTGAATGGGAAGGACGCGCGTGTGTCGATGCGACACACGATGGCTGTTTAGAGAGATTAAAAAGATCATTGATTGATCCGTTCAAATAATGTAATGCTTTACACGAGATGTGGTCTTATTGAAATATATATATTGCTAAAGTAGCACAGCATCGGCCTTCACCCAAACGTCTCATCTGGAATTCATCTCATCTTCCAATACTCTTTGTCTTTGTCCAGGTTTTGGGAAAATTTTTCCCTCGTCTGCTCCAATAGAATATCCGGTTTAGTGGTCGTAGTAGCAGTGGTTGTAGTCTGAGGTTACCACTGCATCCTTTTTGTACTACTGCTGGTCCAAGGAGTGAATGGGCCTGTAGTCACATCAGCTGATGCTAAATTAAATCATACAGAACCGAACCTTTACCTAAAATTTGTTCACAGGTGCTAGATGAGGACACCTATCAACACCCAAGTAATGAGTTTAAAAAAAAGTATGTAAATGTGTAACTTAGACTTTACTCATTTACCATTTACTCACCATCACATCATGGCTAATGTGATGGCTAACTGAAAATGGCCGGGTGAGAGGGTGGCAGTAGCTCAGGAGGTAAGATCAGTTGTCTGGCAACAGGAAGGTTGCTGGTTCGATCCCCGGGCTCTGCCTAGTTAAGTGTCAGGTGTCCCTGAGCAAGACACCACCTAACCCTACCTGCTCCTGACGTGTTGGTTGTTACCTCGCATGGTTGACACCGCCGTCGGTGTGTGAATGTGAGGCAACTGTAAAACGCTGTATAAATGCAATCCGTTACCATCAGAAAAACTTTTTAACCGGAATCGTTCACTGCCGATTAGACCAGCTCCCAGAGCGGTTTTGAAAGCCGGACACAATCTACCCTACACATGCTGGATTCAAACTCCTAAACACTAGCTGCTGTGTGACGCCAACTGAATTTACTGGTCATGCTACACCCTGCAAAACACTATTATCTGTAAGCGGTAAAGAGTGTTATACAAATATGTGACATCATATTATCTCAAATGTTTTACTATTCCATAATTAAACCATGTACTAATGGTTATGAATTCTAATTATACTTGTATTTTACATCTTGCATTAAAGGGGTCCACGCTATTTCACTATTGTCATGTGACTAAAAATTGTCATTGTCACCATACATCAGATGTATGCTGACTAGATCAGTTTACCAGTTGGTACAGTCCACTGGGTAGGGCTGGTAGACTGATCTAGTCAGCATACATCTAGGTGGACACTCCCACATGTGATGTCGCTATGTTTCAATGCCCATTTTAGTCACATGACCAATTTGAAACGGCTTGTAAAGGCTAATCACGCTCACAACTGGTAGTATAATAGGGCCCCTTTAAAGGAGAAGGGTTGTGTGTGTGTACCTGTGTGTTTGTGTCTCAGCGGCAGGGTGGTCCACACGGGGCACCGTTCCACCAACAACCACCACGTCTGCCTCTTTGGTTACCCCCCGGTTCCGCCTGCCACTATCTCGGCAGGATAGCCAAGTGATCGGTGACATCCACAGGTCTGCAGAGAAGCATCAACACACTTGTGGTAGAGCTGGCAGGCGGAAGGGCTCTCAGTATGAAGCCTGTTGAGACAGGTTAACAGCAGCCGTCTGCATGGGCTGGGGATACAGTACACCTTCTCCTGGTGCTGTTTGCGCCCCGCTTTACGAGTGTGCTTTCCCACAGACTGTTGTTGTTAAGAGGCACAACAAGAGCACAAACATGGCATGACCTCTCCCCAATGTTGCATGGTGTTGCCGATAGCAACGTAGGGACACACTTACCCGTCATCAGCATACCTGGAGACATCAAGTGAAACGGTGAGACTCTTATTAATTTGATCAGCTGTAGAGAAACACTGTCATTATCTTAATTAAAGGTGTGAATTTAGCTTCTGATGATGCGTGGTACCGTGGCCCTCAGGGCATGCAGGTGAGATGTGTGTATATATACAGTGTGTGTGTGTGTGTGTGTGTGTATGTGTGTGTGTGTGTGTGTGTGTATGTGTGTCTATATACCGTATATGTGTGTGTGTGTGTGTGAGTGTGAGTGTGTGCGCGTGTGTAAGAGTGTGCATGTGTATATGTACGCATTTAAACCAGTGATGGCTGGTGATAAAAAAAAATAAAAAAAATTGGTGGGGCACAAAAAACAAACACCACTGTCATGTTGCCTAGACCCTCTTTGCAATTTTCCAATACCCTAGATTTACATAGTAGTCTTAGTTACCCCAACACAAGCAACACAACACACAGATGTGTGCCTAACACTAATAACATGACATAACACACACATCAATTTCCCACCCATAGACCAATAATCCTTTGCCTCCACAGGGCATACACCATTGCGTTGAGAATTGTCCAATCACATCAGAACACCAACACGAAAGCAACACCAATTCGCTGTCAATAAAAGTGCGAGTGTCCGGGGCGCAGTTCTCTGCGTCCTGAGGTAAAATCTGAAGCCGCCAATCAGAGAGCAGCTTTTGGTCACGGCCGGCGTCCCTCAACCAGGAAGTAGCTTAAGTACATATTGTATTCACACAAAAATAAACCAAAAACAAATTGGAACGATTTTTTACTGAACGCAGACTACCATAGTGGCACATTAGACTTTTTCTCTAGAAATGCGGGTGGGGGGGGGGGGGGGGGCACTGTTGATGAGCTGCCACTGCTTTAACATGTGCACCTCCACTCCCCTGACATGAGCATTACAGGCGATGTGTTTGGACAGCGGCCGTCCTTAACGAGCCGCCTGATTCACCGGGACCTTCACCCGTCTACGTGTAATCTGGTAGGGGCTCTGCACCGCATTCCAGCACACCGGTAGGGGGTAGGGGGGGGGGGGGGGGGTAGAGAGACAGAGAGAGAGAGAGAGAGAGAGAGAGAGAGAGAGAGAGAGAGAGAGAGAGAGAGAGAGAGAGAGAGAGAGAGAGAGAGAAAGGGTGTGATAGATAGAGAGAGAGAGAGCGAGCGGGCCAGAGACAGAGAGAGAGAGAGAGAGAGAGTGAAAGAGAGAGAGGAGAGAGAGGGAGAGAGAGAAAGGGTGTGATAGATAGAGAGAGAGGGAGAGAGCGAGCGGGCCAGAGACAGAGACAGAGTGAGAGAGAGAGAGAGAGAGAGAGAGAGAGCCTGGAGGTGCAGCTGGCGAGCTTCCAGTCTCCAGCACGCACACCATCCCATCTTCCTACCCCCGGGGCCCGCTGCGCCGCTGATGGCTTGGGACTGGCTCTTCATGGTGCCACCATGATGCTTTCATTAAGCCTGTTCTCCCCTCACCCCCCTCACCCCCCTCACCCCCACCACCCCTCCCCCGCCCCCTCCTTCCCCCCACATTTTTCCACTGCTGGCCATGTCTCCTCCATCTGCGCTGGCTCACAGCGCATGGTGGACCGCGGAAGACAACAACGCCGCTGTCTCTCTGCTGCGCTACAACTCAACTTGGTCGTCGTGTGTTATTATGGGATGGACGTGGCGGGGCGCTGCAAGCTCGGGGCGTTTTAACGCGATGCAGCGTGAGCGGCGGCCAAGTGTCAAGACTTATTTGGTGCGATGATGGAGGATATCTTAATTGAAGCGCAGTGAGAATTATAGGACGACCCAATGAGCCTGATTCATGAGGGACATGAGTTGTTTGCAATATGGACGTTTTTTTTATGTAAACAAAGTCAACAACGACAACAACCGTCCGTCCTCCGCCAGCAGTGTGCATGATTTAATGATGACTAGGATTTCATGGAGATATCTAAGTCATTCATTTGATGGTGTCTGATACGACATGACTTGTGCTAAAGCCTGGAACATTACCACGCAGTGTTCCACGGCACCGGTTGACAAATAGTTGATGGAGTGGTAGCAATTTATGACCTACCGATTCAGTTGCCGTGGAGACAGGATTTAGCTAAACCTGGATTTTGTTTTATTTTTTGCTGAACCCCTCCCCCCCTACACAGACACGTGCGCGCGCACACACACACGCACATGCACACACGCACACACACACACACGCATACACACACAAAAGCGCTCTCTCTCTAGTTTCCCAAGTCATCATAGGATTTCAGGTGCAGTCTGAGGTTGTCATGGTACCTTGAGCTGAGAGCAAAGCACTCTGGGAGATTTCTGAGGAGGCTGCTGACTAAGGGGGGGGGGGGGGGGGGGGGGGGGCGTACCATGGTAACATTTGAGAATTTTACATTTTGGTATTAACAGGTCATTTCATATTTTATAGTGAGGTTATGTTTTAGCAATCACTCGTTACTACAACATAGATAGATTGATATATAGACATACATACAGACATATGGATAAACAGACAGACATATGGACAGATAGACACACATATGGACAGACAGATAGATAGACAGAGAGAAAGATCGACAGACAGACAGACGGACAGACAGATATATGGACAGATAGACAGATAGACAGACATATAGACAGACAGACATATGGAAAACTATATTGACAGACAAAGATATGGACAGACAGACATATGGACAGATAGGCAGACAGACAGACATATGGACTGACAGACGGATAGACAGACGGACAGACAGACAGACAGACATATGGACAGATAGACAGACAGACATACAGACGGACATATGGACAGATAGACAGATACACAGACAGACATACAGACAGACATATGGACAGATAGACAGCCAGACAGACATATGAACAGATAGACAGATAGACAGATAGACAGACAGACAGACATATGGACAGACCGACAGACAGACAGACAGACAGAACACACTCAGAGCAGCAAACACTCAGATAACAATTAGGGCCCTGTGCATATTGCCTTCCCACCAGGGCCCCAGCAGAGCCGTTAAATCGCTCCATGCGGTGGCACCTATAAATATTATCCTGATGGGATTTTTGATGAGCCTGAGTGTGTCTGCAGGCGCCATCTCCAGGATGGCGTTACACACACGCCACCAGGCTGCCAGCCCCGTGCTGATGCCATCCAGCTGAGCGTTCCTGTAGCTGGCGTTATACAAGCCGTTTAACTGGCCTCGCGCTACGCTCATCCAGCCTCCTTTGGTGCAAATACCAGTTAGTTATGCATGGCTTGCGCTGCAATTTCCATACCTGAGTGATCGGGCAAAGCCTTCATTTGCTTTTCTAATATTAAAAGCTGCCAAATAAATCCTGGGCGGGGAATGGATGGCGCAAACTGTCCAAAGGGAACAAGGGGAGTCGGGAAACGATATTCAATCACATTTCCGTTCACGTACATCCAGCCGTGCAGTTATGATTGCATATGAGGCGTGCTGTGCATACCCCCCCCCCCCCCCCCCCCGCGCGCGCGCGCTGCACGGGTTCTGTGCATCGCTGCGGCTGTCGTCTGACTGCAGCTAATGCACAGGCCATGGAAAATCTAGCGGCAGTGAGTGACAGAGGTTGTGTACAGTGCTAACCGCAAAGCAACAACTCCATAAACATCCTAGCATCTGGCTTGGATTGCCATCATAAGCCTTGCTCAAATTAAATTACCCAGCCCACATTCTGCGAGCCATGTTGGAGTGCTACATGATATAGTACTCTGTAGTCTTGATTAGGGATTAGCCATTGATGTGGCTCACGCCACTAGACCATTCAGAAACACTCCAGCATCGTACAATGAAGACCACAACAAGTTTCCAGAATTCAGTTGAGTTCTGATAATTAGAGAGAGAGAGAAAAAAAAAGCTGTGTATGTCCATAAAAATGAAAAGTTGCTTGGTGAGAATTATACCGCTACAGTTACGTGTTTAGCATGTGTTTATGTCCTCCACAGCTGACTGCTAACACACTCGCATGTTGTCTTTAGCTTTCACATGTGGACGCTGGTTCACTGTGGAGTCTCACTGGAGCGAACACGAGCGGTGAAACACGCACACACACACGCACGCACACACGCATGCACACACACACACACGCACGCACACACACACACACGCACACACACACGCACGCACACACACACGCACACACACACTATCTCTCACATCTCTCCCCACACGTGATGCCACCCAGTCGCTTTCCCTTGCACATGTTTTTTTTCTTCATATTTTCAAAAGATAAATATTACCACACAACAATTCCTGAGGTCACACGCTAAAGCGAATTCTTTCCATTACAATCCCTTCGCCTACACAGCAACGATAGCATGTGCTGCTGTCTCCTCATGTGATGAATGTTAGTTGGTTGTATTTCCTATTTGGCAAACAGCAGATCTCTCTTTGCCTGCTAGGCTACAGTATAACTACTGATATACTGTATGTCATTTTAAAAAGATAAATGTGTGTCTATACATATCAGATACAGTATGTACAGTATGACCTGAACACGCAGGATTGAGTGAAACTCCAGCAGTAGTTTATCTGGTCTATCTTAGACCGATAGCAGCAACATTCCCAGGAATGTTCCAGGAATGTTGCTAGCATGAACAAATGCAGGAACACTGCCCGGAAAAGCGCTTTCCGCACTGGACTAGTTTAACCTGTGGACCCCCAAGGTTACGTTCATAAGTGGAATTCTCACTCCACCGACCGACAAAAGCAAAGCGCATCACGAGACACCTCATCACAGCCCTTTCTACGTTATTATCCAGCGGATGCTGTTCACCAAAGTGACTCACGGTGATGTCAGACACATAGCATTAAAGAGGTATGGGGGTGGGCTCCTCCCATGGGGTGTGTGAGCATGCTCGAGGTCATCTGTCAGCCTTGGGCATCGAACCCAGTCCCCACACACCCTACTGGCCACTAGCCACGACCGTCCTGCCCGTCCCCCTCCCCCTGTCCACCATGAGAGTCCTCCAGTGTAGTATGTCTCAAATGAGGGTACATGTGCCCCTCGGGGTACTTTGTAGGATTCCAAGAGGTTGGAACATGGAAAAATGAACATGAACATGAAGATGAACAATTGTAAAATAATTCCCCCGTAAAAAAAAATGTTTTGTAAATCCTTCCAATACATTTACATTACATTTAGGGCATTTGGCAGACACTTTTATTCAAAGCGACTTACAAAGAGTATATTTGTTGAAGGAGACAGCAATATATCACTGTGGTATATAAAGATAAAAAGAGAGCAGAGAGCATTCATAGTTGCAAGGTTAATAGAACGATTTTCATAATTGCCTGCATAATAGCTGGGATAAGAGCAGACGTGCCATTCTGAGCACATTGCCAACATCTAAGAACATACAATATGTTAAACAATGCTAAGTACTATTAATAAAGACGTACAAATAGATATCACCTAACCTAAAGAGGGGGTACATGATTAAAAAAAAAATTTGGAGCACGGCTGGTCTGGTGGCCAGAGTTCCCACGTGAACCCACGAGGAAGACAGGCAACACATGTATCGTGGCTACGGCGTGCATGTGACGCATTACACGTTCTTTTCACACCTTGTTCTCTCCGAGGGTTCACCGTATGTATGATCAGAGAAATGTGTGAAAGATGCTCATTCGCACAACTGTTCCAGAACAACGCCGCCAACTTCCCCCTGTCCTCTCCCTGCACCGTACACGGGCAGCACAAGGAATTAGCCAGGAACAAAACGAACCACACTTCACTGGACTCGTATGTTGTGTTGAGTGTTATGAATATTCATATTATGAATCGGTGTCAATAGAAGTCCCTGCAGGTCAAATGATTCTCCATTCCACTATTTTTCTATCCAGTGCCCCATCCAAATGTTTTTGTCCTATCGCCAGCATCTGAACACATCTCTCGGGTTGAATTATATCCAACGTCGTGTGCGACAACGTCGATGATTTCACCTGAGTGGTGATCTGATATCGCCTTCCGCTCCAGCGCTGAGGAGACAAGAGATGACAAGAGTCAGTGCGCGTAAACTTAGCTCTGCTCCGCGTCGTGTGGCTAACAGAGGTGCGCTGGATTGAAGTGATGGATCGAAACTATCGCATGACGAGAGCCCTCCGTGATGCTCAGCCGTCGTGCTAGCGTCAGATTAAATCACAAACAGAATTAGTATGCAAATTGGAAAAAAGGGCAGGAGCTGGGGGGGAGTGGGGCAATGTTTGGATTTAGAGGCTTCTGCTATACTCTGTCTGTCAGCCTTGCTTTGCATGCATGGAATATTGTTGCTTTCACACACACACACACACACACGGTAAATGTATTGCATTTATATAGCGCTTTACAGTTGCCTGACATTCACCTATTAACACGCCGACGGCAGTGTCAAGCATGCAAGGTAACAACCAACACGTCAGGAGCAGTTAGGGTTAGGTGGCGTCTTGCTCAGGGACACCTGACACTTAGCTAGGTGGAGCCCGGGAATCGAACCAGCAACCTTCCTGTTGCTAGACAACCGCTCTTAGCTACTGCCCATGCACATACGTACACATACACACATACGTGCATGCACGCAAAACATGCAAACACACACACACACTCAACAGAGCAGCCACTCAGCATGTACCTGGACTCTCGTACTCTCATAATAAAATGTCAGAATCCAACATGTGCGTCACGGTGCGCTGGAGGTCGTGACCTTAACGTCACCCGACGATGATGCAGCAACTGATATTCCCCGTGAATTAAAGCGTTTGATGGGCCGATTGAAACAGCGCTAAAACAAAAAGGGAAAAAAACAAAATACATTTCATGTCCCACCATTACTAATATATTCCTCCTTCCTGAGAAAATTGTTTCATAATGTTTAATGACCTGAGACTTCATGCGCTTTTTATGACGCCGTAGCCCATAAATGCGGCGAGATTGATAGTGTGAAAATGTAGGCTCGTATAATGAACCCAAATAAATTGCGAACTCTTCGACGCAAATTCCCCCCCCCGCCCGCCACCACCCGCCCGCCCTCCCCTCCCCCTTCACCCCCACCCCCCCTCCCCCCTCCCCCAGTGAACATGAAGTCACTGGATGCTGTGTCTGCTGTGGGAACGCAGCAGCAGCAGCCGCAGCAGCAGTCAGCTCCATTACCAGAGCGGTCCTGGCGTTGCGTCTCATCTCGTTGCCGCTATCTCAGGCTGACTCATGGCGGCGGGGGGGGGAGGGGAGGGGAGGGGAGGGGAGGGGGGGAGGCGAGGGGAGGGAGGGAGGTGAGGGGAGGGGAGCTGTGAACTCACTGGAAACGAATGAGAGAGACACAGGGATGTGAGGCTAAAGCATGTGTCACACATGCATTGTGTGCACACACACAGGTTTTGGGGAAGGGGGGGTATCTGTCCCCTGGCACACACTCACACATACGCACATATGCACACACGCACACACATCCGCGCACACACACACGCACACACACACATACACACATGCGCGCACACACACGCACACACACACATGCGCAAACGCACACATATATACACATGCGCACATACACGTTTTGGGGGTATCTGTCCCCTGGTACACACACACATGTGCACATGCACACACACACATGCGCACACACACACGCGCACACATGTGCACATGCACACACACACATGCGCACACACACACATGCGCACACGCACACACAACACACACACACACACACACCCACACACACACACACATGCGCACACACACACACATGCGCACACACACACACACACATGCGCACACGCATGCACGCACACACACACACACACTCACACACACCTCCAACTGACATGTCCGGGGGGGCGGTCTGCATGGTACGCATGGGTTGTTTGACAGGGTTTACCACCACGGCTGTCTGAAGAAGAAAAAAAAGCCCAATCACTTTTGGTTTAGGGAGACATTTAAAGTTGAGTAATTGAAAACACTTGTGTGTGTGAACGGATGTGGGCAGCGTTCCAACATGTATTCCTGAGATGCCTGTGCTGAAGACACATCCAGATGGGTCACAACAGATACCAGATGGCGGTGCTGAATGGGTCCATAGCCTACTGCTAGACCGCATACACACCCACGCCCCCTCAGGTACACTCTGTGTGTGTGTGTGTGGTGTGTGTGTGTGTGTGTGTGTTGTGTGTGTGTGTGTGTGTGTGTGTGTGTGTGTGTGTGTGTGTGTGTGTGTGTGTCGTGTGTGTGTGTGTGTGTGTGGGGGGGGGGGGGGGGGTGTGTGGGGGGGGGGGGGGGGGGGGGGGGGGGGGGGTGGTTGCTAGATGAGGATGTGTGTGGTGTGGTGTGTTGTGTGTGTGGGGGAGGGGGGTGTGTGGTTGCTGGATGAGGATGTGTGTGTGTGTGTGTGTGTGGGGGGGGGGGGGGGGGGTATGTGGTTGCTGGATGAGGATGTGTGTGTGTGTGTGTGCGTGTGTGTGTTTGTGTGTCCACGTGTGTGTGTGTGTGTGTGTGAGATGTCATCATCAAAAAACTATTAAACAACTATTTCCTCATGGGAATGTTAAACATCTCGTCTTAACTGGCATAATGCCTTATAGGTGTGTTTTTGTCACCTCAGGACTACCATTGTACGGTATTAGTGAGTCATGTGTGTGCGTGTGTGTGTATTTAGTTCTCGTTAGAAAAAATGAACAGCAGCCACTTTTTGGCGATGAATGACACGCGTTATAATGAGCTCACACAGGGATCGACGGGCCGCAGGTTCCTGCCTGACGACCAGAGCTACGTAGCGACGCAGGGTCGCTCAGACGACAGAAAAACCAACCTTTAATCAAATACAATATGGTCATTAGTAGCCAGTCGATGCTGAAACTGAGAAAAGCACTTAAGTGTCACATGTTGGTGACAACACTTCTGCAATGTACTGTACTGGGGGGGTGGAGCTAACAATCCCAGTACATTGTACAGCTGGGATTTTCTTTTAGATTACATCTGTTTTTTGTAACTTTTTGTTTGAAAAGGTGTTCTATACATAAAGGTTTACTTATGTACTTATTTGCTTATAAGTGAAGTACTTCACTTATGGCCCTCTATTCCCCACAGGAATTAAATACACGCTCTCTGTCAGAGATTGGGCAAATGCTAAGGTCTTTGTGATCCATTCATATCCACACTTTAATATGCATGTCTAACTGAGTCGGCCTTAAAAGAAGTGTCACGTTTTGTTTGAAAGTGAGGACAAAAACAGGATTTCTAAAATGTGTCCCCCCCTATCCCTATACACTCCTATTGTGCTCAACATTGTTGTGATAGAAAAGCGGGAACTCTCTCCCATGTATTCATGTATTTGATTGCATTGAATGAATGAATGAATTATGTTTTTATCACTGTGGAAGTCAGACTAAATTCATTTCAGAGTCAAGCGTGATTGTTCTTTTGGAATGTAAGGTCTACATCAGAAACTTAAAAGCATCATAAGTACTACAAAACAATTATTGCTTCGCTGTTCCACAACGGCTTGGTGTCTCGTGTTCAAGTCATTATATAGAGCGGGCCCCGGGGCCATATGGTGAGGTCTCTCTGCAGCGGTCCAGATGTAAAAGCCCGGTGCTCTCCTGTTGGATATAGGTGGAGGAATGCACATCCACATCCTCCTGTTTAAGTGACACATCTGTACACTCGGACATCTGCACGGGGAAGCCAGGCCATTCCTTGAGTACAGAGTACAGTACCGAGGAGATATTTGCATACAATGTCCTTATATTTATTAGTCAACTCGGACAACTTGTGTATTGACCACGCGTCTTGGTTTATATAGTGTATGCATTGTGAGGCAATGACATAATGACAGTGATATACACTCGTGTCCTGATGTTTTCAAAATGGTCGTGTTGTTGGTTGAGCATTGAGATATTTTCAATTTATTTCCAATTTGAAAAAGTACAATTTGAAAAGTAATAACATAGTACTCATGCGTGTATAAAATTGCTCCTCACAGATAAATCAAACATAGAAATAAATAAATCAATATTCTAAATAAATGCAGCCACTGCCTATAGGTTGATGGATGATCGATGATGGTTCGCAATGAAATGGTTTGCAAGCAAACTATTTAAAGGTTCAAATACATCATTTCAACCTTTAAATAATAACAATGCAATGTAATATTTTACATATTTTTCCTGTAAACATTTTCTTTCCTTTTGTGTCTGTAACGGTAAGCATGGGGACACATGGTTCATGCCCTTGGACTTAATGCTGACTATTGGCTACGGCGCATATGTGCAGATTTTGTTGGAACTCCGCAGTATGACTGTGCTCGGTAATGAGCTCAGGGCCAAATTCAGTTTAAATGCAAAGTGATCTGTAATCATAAAATCATCCAACTCAATGTAAATGAATGCAAACCGCTCAGGTTGCAGCAGATTGTTGTATGTGCTTGTTCTCTGGAAGACATTTGTCCTCTCATTGAACTCCCCACCACCCCCACCCCCGCCCCCCTCTTCCCCCAATCTCCCCCACTCTCCCCCCACCCCCCCCCCCCCTCCCCCAACACTTTGCCAATGGGTGTCTCTGTTATATTCGGCTAACAAACGGCGAATCACTTTCTTTTGACCTGACAAAGGAATTCATTATACTCCACGCAAGCATAAATCCAGATATAGTTTCCTCCGCATGTGTGTTACAGTTTGGCGGCGGTCCACAAGGAAGAGACTGCTGGGACCCACGGTATTAACAAGACCACTCATGGGGAAACGGGGGGTTGGTGATGCTCTCAGGCCGGCCTGTGGCCCTGATCACTGGAGCCTCGCAAACACCAAAATGCCATGCATGGCTTTTTTTTCCCCCCCTTTTTACATTTACCATTAACGTTAATCCAGAAGCTAAGGGATATGCCTATAGATGCCTATGTTTTGGGACGCTTGTGAAGTGTGTTGTGTTGTGTGTGTTTTCGGAGGTTGTGGTTGTGGTGTGGTTGTGTTGCCGGAGGCGGTGTATCGGTTTCCCTGCGGTGTCATGGGTGAAGACAATCGCGCGCTGGTGTGTATGTGTGTGTGTCCATTCATGTACAGTAGGGAAGCCATTTGAATGTTTGAACTGAGTGAGTAGACTTTCTCCCAAAGTACAAGAGGGAGAGAGAGAGAGAGAGAGGAGAGAGAGAGAGAGAGAGAGAGAGAGGAGAGAAGGAGAGAGAGAGAGAGCAGAGAGAGAGCGAGAGGGTGGGGGGTGGGGGTGGGGGGAGAAAAGTCACGTCAGCCAATCACATCGGCGAAACAAAACTCAAGGGGCTTGAGCTTTATCTGCACGTGTGAATCTGCTCTCAGATGTTTTAGTCAGAACTGGAACCGTTGTTCGGCGGTCCAAGTGTTTTTGGAGGGGACGTATGCATGGAAAATGAGCAATATTTATACCCAATTATGTTTGTGAGGAAAGAACATGACATCAAATGGTATATTGCCATTATAAATCCCCTACAGTATATAATGAGCAGCAGTTTGACAACCTGCCCTGATGCCATCAATGTTCTCCATGAGTCAATGGGGAAGCAATTGCCAAAGATTATCGTACGGTGGAAAGCAAATAAATGACTGCAGAAAATTTTCTTTTTCGATCTCTGCAAGAAGATGATTCATCAGAAACAGCGCATCATGGCTAATGTGGCCATCTGAATGTCCCATCCCAGGACATCTGCATGGACCTAAGGAACCTTGGCCGTGACTGATTTCCACAACATGCACCGAAAAATACAACATGCCTTATCTGATTGGTCCAAAAATGGGCCAATAAGGACAGCGTTTTCTGGCACAGAAACCCCTTGACAAGCAGACAAGGCTTCAGTTAACTGCCATCAAATAAGAACCGCTCTTTGACCTGTCCTATGTTTCGCTCCTAGATCTTTGCTAGGGATCTACTCAGGCTCTGGGTACTATGGACGACCAGTCCCAGATCAGTGAAACTGCCGCTCTCTAACGGTTATTCTGCGCAGTATACCAAACAAAGAGGCTGGCACAACCTCACACACACACACACACACACACACACACACACACACACACACACGCACACACACACACACACACACACACAGATAAAAGTCCCACACATCACGGTCTGCATGGTGACTCGTACAGCTGCTGTTAACACTGGAGATATAACGTCCACGTATTCAACAACATACTTCTCCTTCTTCATTCCAGGTCGTCAGCTCAACGTTATGCTTTTAACATTAAGAGCATACCCCCCCCCCCCCCCCCCCCCCATCATCTCCCATCCACCCTGCTGTATTATTGGTGCACATGGTTTAATGAAATATGATAAAGAAAGATGAAGTCATGTCGTTTGAATATTCTGGTTTAGCATTTGGCCAGGGACCTTTACGTATGACATCGTGTGTTTCAACTGAATTTGAATAAAGTGCACTGAATGCACATGTTTGGTCTGAAAACAATACCGGGGAACTGCTTATAAAATGTTCAAGGACATGTAACATATAAAGATGTATTAATGTATTCAATTGAACAGCAGAAATCAAAAAGCTTATTTCTTTCATTGGGCATCGTTTTGTTAATTCTGGGTAAATATCTATGTGAACAATCACTTGACCATCCTGCATACCTTGTGTAATAACCTCCTCCTCGTTGCTGTCAATCATACTAATGACAGCAATAAATATTAAAATGATGTCAGAAGCAAGATCACTGATGTGATCGCAATCTGACGCCAATCTAAATGAACGACACACACAAGTGTTTGCATTTATTGAATAACACACACTGGAGAGACATGCTGTGGACATAGCCTTGTGATTGGTCCAAGCGGCCACCTCGTAACGTCCACCGCTTCCATATAAACCCATGCAGCCTCCACAGCGCTTGTATCTGTCATCCAAGTGCAGGGGGAGCGCGGAGGCCAACGCAACACGTCCACCGCAGCGTCGGGTAGACAGCCGGCAGCAGCCCGTAAGCCAGCCTGTAAGCCAGCCTGTCATACCTACGGTCGTTCCTGCTTCGCCTCCGTTCCGTCCACGTCGAAGCTTATACAGAGACGAGCGTCCCTCCTATGCATGTCCAGCGTATGTCAGGACAACGTTTGATTCACTGTTTAACACTGTAGATCTGTCTTGAGAGGATGGGGACGATGCCTTTGAGGACCTTTGGACTTTTCCTTCTGATGTTGCTGCACGCATCTGCAAACGAGCTGGACCAGAACGAGTCCTACACCCCCAGAAGAGCGCGCTTCTCGGCCAACAGCCCTTGTAAGTAAGCCTTATACATCTTTCTCTCTCTCTCTCTCTCTCTCTTCTCTCTCTCTCTCTCTCTCTCTCTCCTCTCTCTCTCTCTCTCACCACACACACACACAACACACACACTCTCTCTCTCTCCTCTCTCTCTCTCTCTCTCTCTCTCTCTCTCTTTCATTCATAAAAATGACATTCTTACCTTCTGTCGCGATACTCGCACTATTGTGTGCCTGAGACTGATGCGGTGTGTGTGTGTTTGTGTGTGTGTGTGTGTGTGTGTGGACGGCATGCGTTGCAAAGCGACGTCTCGTTACTGTAGTGCCGCCGCGTCCCTGCTGCTGCTGCTCTGGGTGGTGCACCGGCAACAGATGAGTGGAGGAGCATCTCGCTTACACTTGCAGGCTGCGTGTGCGTGTGTGTGTGTGTGTGTGTGTGTGTGTGTGTGTGCGTGTGCGTGCGTGCGTGCGTGCGTGTCACGCTGCTGATGCTCACATACCGGTGCGTGGTCGCCTTCCTTCCCCCCCCCCCTCCATCTCGGATGATGTGGAGCTACAGTAGTGCACTTGCCTTGTGTTCGGCTTTAAGACGCTTAAAGCCGAACCTTCAAGCGGGGCTACCGGTGGTCTGCTGTGCATCACCGCACCCCGATGCGACCCTTGTCTGTCTCCGGGGGTGAGCGGTGCCGTGAGAGTCCTCGGTGATCATCGGGTGTTTTGTTCCCGGTCACATTGCGCATTGTATAGACAAACATTTCTCAGAATGTGTTCCAAAAAATTACTGACTTGAATGCATGAATGCATGAATGCATGACTTTTCCCAGAGAGATCAGTGTGTGTGATCAGGCACATGAAGGGGATGTGTTGCAGTGAGAGCTCGACTACTGCCGGCGTATACGTGCGTGCTCACACGTGCAGTAGCGGCTCTATGCCCCCCCCCCCCCCCCTCGAAATATAACAATGTGATTGTGTGTAACCACAAGAAAACCAAGAAAAAAGTTATTTATTTATTTATTATTATTATTATTATTATTATTATTAATAATAATAATAATAATAATAATAATAATAATAAATGCAATGATATGTCAGTGAAACTATTATATTCACAGTATTATGTAGTATTATGAAGTATGAGTATATGAATGAATTGTGCTTTATTTGGTAGCATTTCGTAGTGTGACTAATTTCACTAATTGCATTAGCACTGTACAAAGTGACTTTTTTAATCAGCATCAGCATCAATCACACAGGATATGCAGTTAACAATGAACAGCAGTGTTATTTCCATTTTTTTTTTTGATAACACTCTGTGCTTCTGTTGTTATACTAATGGTGGTACTGATTAAATGCACTCATCTACCACTAGGTTTGACCAGTAGTAGACTGTGGAGTGTGTGTGGTTAGTGGGCTGGTTTCCAACGCATTTCAGAAGAAGCATGCAGAGGCCTTGAGAGCTTCCCAGCAGGCAGTATAGTGTAGCCTGCTCACATGCTGGACATGATATCAATGGCGTGACGTGCACATGAGCGATGTCACCCATGGCGCAAATGTCACCTGTCTGTTTTTTGTCCTGCTGCCGGGAAGATGCCACCCTGTGCGGCTGCCCGTGTCGCCCATATCTACATACGCCCCTGTGCACGTGGTCGTGCATACTTGTGTGCCTTTCCGTTTGTAAAGAATTCAGTTTAAACGTACAAAGGCTCTCACAAAACAATGAGAAAAACGTTCCTGATCCTCGAGAGAGAGGAGAGAGAGAGAGAGAGAGAGAGAGAGAGAGAGAGAGAGAGAGAGAGAGAGAGAGACAGACAGACAGACAGACAGACAAAAAGAGGGGATTCTGACATGGCTTCTGTTCCTGGTTCTAGAGTGCAGTATTACAAGTGTACTCATATTTAGTGCACCGATAATGCTTGTGCAGTATTGCCCTGTGCTCATATGTTATTTTATGAGAATAGTGGTATATGTGTGTGTGTGTGTGTGTGTGTGTGTGGTGTGTGCGTGCAGGCGCGCATGTGTGCGTATGTGCGTGTGTGTGTGATGATTCATTCACATTCAGAAGATTCTTTAATAAAATAGGTGACACAAAGGTTCTCGCCACAGACAGCATAAACATTGCAGCAACAAAATAAACCTGACCTACTTTATTTTTATAGCCAATAGAGTCCACATATGGTACATGCGCGCACACAGCGTCACATACTGTACGTCTCATAGACCCCCCCCCCCCTCCACCTCACCCCTAAAAAAAAACGCCCAACCAACAGACATCTTTATATTGGTCGCCATCATTGTTTTGGCGGAACCGTAGGCAGACGCCTGGTGTTAAACGAGCCTAACGAGGGGCCAACAGTGTTTTGCAAGTGACCCCCGCTGACGGTCCATTCTGTGTGTGCCCCACGCAGATGTGGCGGGCGGTGGCCTGAACGGTGCCCTGCAAGTGGGCTGCGGAGCCTTCGCCTGCCTGGAGAACTCCACGTGTGACACAGACGGCAATGCACGACATCTGCAAGTCCTTCCTATACAGTGCTGCTAAATTTGACACTCAGGTATTTTCTCGTTGTTTTGCTTTCTGACCGCTTTCTGGTATGCGGCTATGTACGCCGCGTCGCAATGTTTGTCATTATCTACTGAACACTAATGAAACTCGTACAATGTATAAATGATGGTGTTCATAGAGCACAGTATTACTGTGATTATGAATCGTTTGTTATGTGGTTGTTTAAAATGTTCAAAAATGAACCTGAAATCCACCACAGAGTAATCGCCAACCCCTAGCTTATGTTATCGCTCATTGGATCCAATTAGAGCCATTGAGAATTTTTCTTGGCCAACACCTGGCACTAATCTGAAACCCTTCTAGAAACAGCAGAAATGTCACAAGCTGTGGTTCGCAAAAAAATAGTCCCGTGCCCAAGTGTTTTTGTCTTAAATGTTAATGGTTCACAGTCCGGTTCTTGTTCTAGGGTAAAGCATTTGTGAAGGAGAGCCTCAAGTTGTATTCTAACGGCATCACCTCCAAGCCTTCTCCACCCTCCGCCGCTGCTCCACGTTCCAGAGGATCATCGCCGAGGTCCAGGAGGAGTGCTACACCAAGCTGGACATCTGTGCCGTGGCTCGGAGCAACCCGGACGCCATTGGTCAAGTGGCCCAGTTGCCCAGTCACTTTCCCAACCGGTGAGGATCTCCACTGCACACTTAATTAAAGGGACTACATGTAGGGTTTGCCGTGCATAAATTGCTTTAAATGGCCAATATATGAACAGGTTGTGGGTGGCAGTAGCTCAGGAGCGGTTGTCTGGAAACCGTAAGGTTGCTGGTTCGATCCCCAGACTTCGCCTAGCTAAGTGTCGAGGTGTCCCTGAGCCACCTAACCCTAACTGCTCCTGACGTGTTGGTTGTTACCTTGCATGGTTGACACCACCGTCGGTGTATGAATGGGTGAATGTGAGACTGTAAAGCAATTTGGATAAAAGCGCTATATAAATGCAATCCCTTTACCATTTAGGTTGTGATTCACCTTAAAAAACGAGACCTTCCCCAGGTCGTCTCTCTCTGTTTGCGTTGAACAGCCTGTGGGCTAATTGCTATTATATTTGAAGTGGGCCGGTTTGTCCGGGAAAAAGGATGGAAGTGGCATCCTCCCGAGTGCCCGAGGATATAAAGAAGAGCTAGCTTCAAGCGCTACTCGTACTCTCCACGTGACCATGAGGGCCTGAGTGACCGGCCGCAACGGTCCATGTGATGTAAATGGTGACCGTGCGCATAGCTAGCACTGTGGACTGTGCATGCTCCAGATAACAAAATGTACCTACTAACCTGCGCTCATTTTTCACTCACCACGCAGGTACGTGTTGTGAGTTCAAATGATGCAGAAATTTACTGACTTTTGATGTTGTTGTAATTGCCATTTTCTTTCCGAATGCATATGGCTCTGTTTGATTTTTTCTAATGGCGGTTGGCAAACAACGTTACTAACTGAAAAGCTCATGCGTGGAACAAGTTCCTATCTGAACCTGCGAGGAAGACCTTGGCTAAAGCGCACATGCGACGCATTTCATGTTCTTTTCCACATCGTGTTGTCCCGATGTTCCCAGTAACGTGTTAAACCTGCTGGTCATTTGTTGGTGTCACTATGTTGTTCAGGCATTTTAAGTGTTTTGAAAGTTTCAGTGGTACGTTTCTGCCGTAGCGGCGGTGTCCCTCTGCTATTTAAAAATACAGAAAAGCCGCCTGGCAGCATTTCAGCGCGGCGGGTGGAGGACACAGTGCATTGGCAGAAACAAAAGCGCTGGCGTCACATGTGCCACGCCAGAGCCCGCGGAAACTATGCAAAAATAATGACGGGAGGAGCATGTGACAATCTGCTACTTTAATCTGTTAATCTAACTCTCCAATTAGTAAAGGCGTGAGCGAGGGCTTGCACACGATGACAAAACACATTGGCTCATAGAGAGTAAGATAAACAAAGTAATTTAGTAACGTGTGTGTGTGTGTGTGTGCGTGTGTGTGTGTGTGTGTGTGTGTCTGGCAGGTTCTACGGCAGGCTGCTCCAGAGTCTGATGGAGTGCGATGAGGACACGGTTGGCCGTCTGCGGGCTAGCATGTTGTCCCGTCTGGGCCCTGAGATGACCATGCTGATCCAGCTGCTGCAGAACAAGGTCTGCCCTTCCGCTGGCGCCGCCACCGCCTCCGCCTCTGCCGCCGCCGGCGCCGCCCCCGCCGCCATCGCTGTACCTGCTGGGGTGGAGGGCCGCAGGGGGTGGCACTGGGCCCAGGGCCCCCACATGTACAAGGTGCCCCCCAACCAGCACAACAGAGACTCTGCCGCCGGGCACTTTGGCAAGAAGCGCGCGGTCACTGACAGCTCCTAACTCCTAGCCCCTAGCTCCTAGCCCTCGCCACTCGGATGCCAGAACATGTCCACCTGCCGCGCTCTCCCTCCGATTAAAAACAAGAACCCGTTGAAAAGCACCGACGACCGAATCCACTCCCCTCCTGCTAGACTGGACGTCAAAGAACTGTGTACCTCTACGAAACTCACCTTAAGCTGTTTGCGTCAATATGGAAGTTTGATTGTTTGTTGTATGTTATATATCCTTTACACTTTAGGCGCCATTGACTGTTTCGCTACAACCTTTTCGAGCGTGGGACGCGCAGCAGTTTTTTTCGTCACTCGTACAATATGGCCCCGTTACGTCCCCCTCCCCGCTCCTCCGCAGCTCAGACATAAGTCCTACCAAAGGTCTCGTGGGACCAAGCACAAAAACCAGCCATACTGGTTCACACCTCTAGAGCACAAGATGCCATCGTTTTAAAAGCACACACACATAAGCACAAAAGAGAGACATACGCCCCTGTGCACGTGGTCGTGCATACTTGTGTGCCTTTCCGTTTGTAAAGAATTCAGTTTAAACGTACAAAGGCTCTCACAAAACAATGAGAAAAACGTTCCTGATCCTCGAGAGAGAGAGAGAGAGAGAGAGAGAGAGAGAGAGAGAGAGAGACAGACAGACAGACAGACAGACAAAAAGAGGGGATTCTGACATGGCTTCTGTTCCTGGTTCTAGAGTGCAGTATTACAAGTGTACTCATATTTAGTGCACCGATAATGCTTGTGCAGTATTGCCCTGTGCTCATATGTTATTTTATGAGAATGTGTATATGTGTGTGTGTGTGTGTGTGTGTGTGCGTGCAGGCGCGCATGTGTGCGTATGTGCGTGTGTGTGTGATGATTCATTCACATTCAGAAGATTCTTTAATAAAATAGGTGACACAAAGGTTCTCGCCACAGACAGCATAAACATTGCAGCAACAAAATAAACCTGACCTACTTATTTTTATAGCCACATAGAGTCCACATATGGTACAGCGCGCACACAGCGTCACATACTGTACGTCTCATAGCCCCCGACTCACCCTAAAGAAAAACCCCCAACCAACAAGACACTCTTTATTTTGGTTCGCCTCATTGTTTTGGCGCGGAAAGCCGTGGCAACGCCTGTGTTAACGAGCCTAACGAGGGGCCAACAGTGTTTGCCAGTGACCCCCGCTGACGGTCCATTCGTGTGTGCCCACAGCAGAATGTGGCGCGGGGTGCACTGAACGGTGCCCTGCAAGTGGGCTGCGGAGCCTTCGCCTGCCTGGGAGAACTCCACGTGTGACACAGACGGCATGCACGACATCTGGCAAGTCCTTCCTATACCAGTGCTGCTAAATTTGACACTCAGGTATTTTCTCGTTGTTTTTGCTTTCTGACCGCTTTCTGGTATGCGGCTATGTACGCCGCGTCGCATGTTGTCATTATCTACTGAACACTATGAAACTCGTACAATGTATAATGATGGTGTTCATAGAGCACAGTATTACTGTGATTATGAATCGTTTGTTATGTGGTTGTTTAAAATGTTCAAAATGAACCTGAATCCCACCACAGAGTAATCGCCAACCCCTAGCTTATGTTATCGCTCATTGGATCCAATTAGAGCCATGAGAATTTTTCTTGCCAACCACCTGGCACTAATCTGAAACCCTTCTAGAAACCAGCAGAAATGTCACAAGCTGTGGTTCGCAAAAAAATAGTCCCGTGCCCAAGTGTTTTGTCTTAATGTTAATGTTCACGTCCCGGTTCTTGTTCTAGGGTTAAAGCATTTGTGAAGGAGAGCCTCAAGTGTATTGCTAACGGCATCACCTCCAAGGCCTTCTCCACCCTCCGCCGCTGCTCCACGTTCCAGAGGATCATCGCCGAGGTTCCAGGAGGAGTGCTACACCAAGCTGGACATCCTGTTGCCGTGGGCTCGGAGCAACCCGGACGCCATTGGTCAAGGTGGCCCAGTTGGCCCAGTCACTTTCCCAAACCGGTGAGGATCTCCACTGCACACTTAATTAAAGGGACTACATGTAGGGTTTGCCGTGCATAAATTGCTTTAAATGGCCAATATATGAACAGGTTGTGGGTGGCAGTAGCTCAGGCGCGGTTGTCTGGAAACCGTAAGGTTGCTGGTTCGATCCCCAGACTTCGCCTAGCTAGTGTCGAGGTGTCCCTGAGCCACCTAACCCTAAACTGCCTCCTGACGTGTTGGTTGTCACCTTGCATGGTTGACAACCACCGTCGGTGTATGAATGGGTGAATGTGAGGACTGTAAAGCAATTACAAAAGCGCTATATAAATGCAATCCGCTTTACCATTTAGGTTGTGATTCACCTTAAAAAACGAGACCCTTCCCCAGGTCGTCTCTCTCTGTTTGCGTTGAACAGCCTGTGGGCTAATTGCTATTATAATTTTGAAGTGGGCCGGTTTTGTCCGGGAAAAAGGATGGAAGTGGCATCCTCCCGAGTGCCCGAGGATATAAAGAAGAGCTAGCTTCAAGCGCTACTCGTACTCTCCACGTGGACCATGAGGGCCTGAGTGACCGGCCGCAACGGTCCATGTGATGTAAATGGTGACCGTGCGCATAGCTAGCACTGTGACTGTGCATGCTCCAGATAACAAATGGACTGTACCTACTAACCTGCGCTCATTTTTTCACTCACCACGCAGGTACGTGTTGTGAGTTCAAATGATGCAGAAATTTACTGACTTTTGATGTTGTTGTTAATTGCCATTTTCTTTCCGAATGCATATGGCTCTGTTTGATTTTTTCTAATGGCGGTTGGCAAACAACGTTACTAACTGAAAAGCTCATGCGTGGAACAAGTTCCTATCTGAACCTGCGAGGAAAGACCTTGGCTAAAGCGCACATGCGACGCATTTCATGTTCTTTTCCACATCGTGTTGTCCCGATGTTCCCAGTAACGTGTTAAACCTGCTGGTCATTTGTTGGTGTCACTATGTTGTTCAGGCATTTTAAGTGTTTTTGAAGTTTCAGTGGTACGTTTCTGCCGTAGCGGCGGTGTCCCTCTGCTATTTAAAAATACAGAAAAGCCGCCTGGCAGCATTTCAGCGCGGCGGGTGGAGGACACAGTGCATTGCAGAAACAAAAGCGCTGGCGTCACATGTGCCACGCCAGAGCCCGCGGAAACTATGCAAAAAATAATGACGGGAGGAGCATGTGACAATCTGCTACTTTAATCTGTTAATCTAACTCTCCATTAGTAAAGGCGTGAGCGAGGGCTTGCACACGATGACAAAACACATTGGCTCATTAGAGAGTAAGATAAACAAAGTAATTTAGTAACGTGTGTGTGTGTGTGTGTGCGTGTGTGTGTGTGTGTGTGTGTCTGGCAGGTTCTACGGCAGGCTGCTCCAGAGTCTGATGGAGTGCGATGAGGACACGGTTGGCCGTCTGCGGGCTAGCATGTTGTCCCGTCTGGGCCCTGAGATGACCATGGCTGATCCAGCTGCTGCAGAACAAGGTCTGCCCTTCCGCTGCGCCGCCACCGCCTCCGCCTCTGCCGCCGCCGGGCGCCGCCCCCGCCGCCATCGCTGTACCTGCTGGGGTGGAGGGCCGCAGGGGGTGGCACTGGGCCCAGGGCCCCACATGTACAAGGTGCCCCCCAACCAGCACAACAGAGACTCTGCCGCCGGGCACTTTGGCAAGAAGCGCGCGGTCACTGACAGCTCCTAACTCCTAGCCCCTAGCTCCTAGCCCTCGCCACTCGGATGCCAGAACATGTCCACCCTGCCGCGCTCTCCCTCCGATTAAAAACAAGAACCCGTTGAAAAGCACCGACGACCGAATCCACTCCCCTCCTGCTAGACTGGACGTCAAAGAACTGTGTACCTCTACGAAACTCACCTTAAGCTGTTTGCGTCAATATGGAAGTTTGATTGTTTGTTGTATGTTATATATCCTTTACACTTTAGGCGCCATTGACTGTTTCGCTACAACCTTTTCGAGCGTGGGACGCGCAGCAGTTTTTTTCGTCACTCGTACAATATGGCCCCGTTACGTCCCCCTTCCCGCTCCTCCGCAGCTCAGACATAAGTCCTACCAAAGGTCTCGTGGGACCAAGCACAAAAACCAGCCATACTGGTTCACACCTCTAGAGCACAAGATGTCTCCGTTGTCCATCGTTTTAAAAGCACACACACATAAGCACACACACACACACACACACACATACACACGCAAAAACCATTCCATCATATGTTGGTCGACAAGGCTTGTTCGTCCAAGAAAACCCATCCGAGAAGTGTATTGTTTTGGTGTTTCAGATGTTTCTGATGGAGAGACCAATCAAGATGTCTTCTGACATGTTGTGCTTTCACTAAGTTATCGCTAAGATAGCCATGGCTCTCTGAGGGAAGAGTGCTTAGAAGGAGAGAGGCTTGTAGCTGGATGGGGTGGTGGGTGGGGTGGGATGGGGGGTGTTCATGATAATCTATGAAAGGTTACCTTAAAAACTAACCAAATAACCTAAGAACTGCCCCTGAATGCTATTCATGAAATACCAAAATAGTGTAGAGCCGTCGCACATTTGTTCTTGTTTTCTGACGGCGGGATGAAGTCCATGATCCTTGAAGTGAAACGCATCCAAAATATTTTTTTTCACAAGGACATGGGCTGATATCTATCCTTCAGAAAAAAAGACCTTCTTGCATATGTCGCCTCCAGACATTCTTGATGCATACGACTGTTGAGCTCTACACTACAACACACAGGGACCATGTTTGCAGGAGTCTGTAAGCGGGTTCTTTCATTGAGGGGCAAAATGGCTGATCATTTGGCGCCCTGAGACCTAGGGCAGCCATCTTGTTGGACCATCTCTTGGTGTGCCATCTCTGGGTGGATGTCGAGGGTATCTGTCCTACACACTGGTCTCCAGTGGGGGGGGGAAAAAGAATGAGAATTACTATTTAAAAAGCCTTGTTGGAATGATGTTGATATTTATTTTCCTACAATATTATTTAATATTTTTTGGGATTTATTTTGTGGCATTATAGTTATTTTTTTATTTTGACTTATTTCACTGATAGACATAAAGATGCAGTTATATCACAGCTCCTATTTAGGACATGAGCTCTATGTTAAATAGGTTAGTGGACACTAAGTTGTGGCTGAATAGGACCTGTGTCATGACTCTGTGCTGGACATAGGGCATCAAGTTGGCCATTCATGTCGGTTATTTCCATATGTTGAAGGGAGGCCTCCCTCCTCCAAAACAAACCATAGCCTGATTTTGTCACAACACAAATACTGGTGCAAAATCACATCATGGACCTTTGATCATTTTCTTTGTGCCAAGGTGTTAAATAAGTTGTACAGTGTGTTAAATAATGTAACCCATATGAGTTTTGTCATAACTAGAATTATGTAGACACAATACAATCACCTAATGGCCATAATAGTCTGATAATTGGATTTCCCTGTGATTGTCATGTCTGAGGGTGTCTCCCTAACTAGCTTCTCCATTATGTCATAAGCGTTAGCTGTGTATGACACACTAATGTAGCGATGGAAACCTTCCTGAGAACGATACAGAAGAAAGTACCTTAGTACCAGACATCACTGACTCACCACCAGTGGCTTGATCCTGTTTGTCACCACACACAAAGTTAACAAGCCATTTTTGACCCTTAGTGACATTTCATCACTGGACTGGGGACCTCCAGAGTAGCCTATCAGTTGGGGATTGTACAATTTAGTGAGCCAGACTTATATTTTCAAAAGAACTGGTTCGCTAGCGAGAGATAGATAATTTAACATCTGAGATTGAATGTTATAAGGTCATCGAGTATGGGTGTGCGTGGACAATCGTTTAAAATCATGACATTTTGTACAGGCATACAAACTATGATGGCTGAACTTTCCTTTTTTTGTACCGTGCTATGTTGATAAGCAGTGGTGCTGAGATGCAAGTCTCAAATTATTTCACTGATGACTGAACTGCAAATATTTCTGCAAAGTACAAATTTCCCTTAAATGGAAAATGTTATGAAGTGAATGACTTGCAGGCACAGTTGAGGTCAATTTGTTGCAGTTACAGTAAATGGTAGATTTTCTTTCAAATGTAAGCGTGACATAAAATGTATTTAAACCTTATGTTCTGATAACAATTTAATCAAATGCATTTTGAGGTATCCCCAACTGTTTTCAAAGCAGTAAATTCAGTTAGCATATGTATTCTCGTTTCAGACGGAAACATTACAGGCCAGGAACATTATATTATATATATTTTGGGGAGGTTTTTTTCAGCACAAAACTTTTTGTGGTGTTAAGATGTCAAAACTATGCAATAATATCACACACAAAAGATTCAAAGCAACACACACACACACAGACAGACACACACATGCACACACACACACACACACACACACACACACACACACACACAATATCCTTTAGTTCATTCAGTGACACAGCGGCTACTGTATGAATGAAGGCAGCAGCATGTATGTGCTCTCATACTACAACTGTGAGGGTGCACTTCCTGCTCATCCCTTCCTCCGCCTCTCTCTCCCTCTCTCTCTCTATCTGTCTCTCTCACACATACTATGTTTCTCTTGCTCTCTCTCACTCTCTCTCTCCCCCTCACTCTCTCTCTCTCGTGTTCTGTGATTACGATCTTCCTTTTCTTACAAGCACTCTACTTTGTAATGAAAAGAGAATCGTTGTCCCGGACACACTCAGAGCTCAGAGACTGTATTTCACACTGTTGTCTATCCTGAAACTACGTACTCTTTTGTGTTTAATATGCACTTTGCATCTTAACCACTATAAAAGGGGGGCAATGAGATTTAGCACATGTGCAATTTAACACACACACACATTTACCCGGTGGAAAAGTCTTTTGCGATCCCAAGCAATTGGGGCTTCTCCTTCGTTGCTGTATGTGATATGTCTGTATCTTTGTTGTCCGTGGGTCGATTGCAAAAAGAAACCCAACAGTTGCTGCTAAACAAGCCTGTTCCTTATCTCTACGATGCTGTCCAACGTTAGATGCCCCAGAAGCTGCAGCAGGCTTATTCTGCCGATGTCGAGTAGACTTGGCATTAGTCAACACTTATATCATTGAAATGTTCTCATGTGGGATCTGTTAAGAGTTCTCTTGGTTTCTTTCCAGGTGTAGATTCTTTGTGACTCGTTTTCTTCATTTTATTTTTCCAATGTACATTATTTTAGTTATTTTCATGTTCTTTTCAATGTGTACATTATTTGTTTGAAGTGCAACTTGTGCAACTTTTATTTTATTCCTTTTTATTGTTGAATTAAGAGTCAAATGTTAACGGTAACTTTGGAGAATGTACCTGTATATTGAATGTGCCTGTCGTGATCAGAGCTGATCAAGAAACCTAAGATTATCCCATGAAGGCCATCAGGAAAGAAAAAAACTAAAACAAAACACAAATGCAGGAACCGACTAAGTAGACGTTTTTTTCATTGGTGTCTATTTAAATCCATTTACTGACAGTATGGGGGGGGGGTGCGGGTGGGGTGGGGGGGCGGGGGCGTGGTGGTCGTCAGGGTCTGGCAGACTGACTTTGTGCTCAGTCTGTCCCAGCACTCTCTCTCTAGGGACCCGGTCACTCAAAGCCCCTGGCTTCTGGTGCGTCATGGTACTCTTTCCTCTCAAGACTTGAAATAAAACCGTGCTTAAAAAAAAACAAATTCAGAAGGATTCAATGACCGGTAAACAATAACAATAAACAAAAAAATATATATATATGAAATGTACATTTATTTTATTATAAAACTCTAATGTTACTACGGACCGGGGGAGATAACTGAAGTTCCCGATACAGATGCTATAATACGCATGATCGATCCTTGTGAATCACTTGCACTTTAAAACATACCCATCTACATATATACCCCTACTGTGTATATGTATGGGTCCTCTCTCTGTACTGAATAGTCATGAAAGATACAAATACATCAATTGTGTGTATTTTGCTGATCAGAAATAAAACATTTATCATATCTGGCATATGGTACGAAATGTGTTGCTCACTTTTATTTCCTGACGCCTGACAGACACATGTTGCACGGAAGGCTAGTAATGTCTACACACAGAGTAGATGAGGTTTCTTATCAGAACGAAGTGTCCATCTCCTTATTCAAGGTATTCAAACACGACAAGCTCGTCAAAGACTGTACCAAAGCATTGACTCGTAATATGTTGTGGCTATATTACTACTCCAGCCTATGTTCCCCCATGATCTACACCGAATACTCCCCAGAAACAACAAACACAGACAATTGTGGGAGTGTGTGTGTTTGGTGGCTGGATTAATTAATTAATTAATTAACCTCACCTGGCCCAGTTAGAGTCTGGGGGTGGGGCTGCACGCCTGTGTTGCTTTGCCTAATCAGTGCACCATAGGTTAAAGGGAGTGTCCACCCAGATGTATGGTGGATAGATCAGGCTACAGCCCACTGGGTGAGGCTGAGCTATCCAGCATACTTCTAGGTGGACACTCCCACTTACTAATCACGCTCACACCTGGTGGTGTATGTCGCCTTTAAGTCAGCCATCAGCACACACACACTAGAGGAGCGCTAGCACTAGCATGTGTACCATCTGCTCTGTCCACGTCATGTCATATTTCCATTCATGTCACGTCTTCAATCTTTCCAATAAACCAGACTTTTCAACACCATCCCGCCTGCCTGTGTCCTTGGAAGAGCCCAGAACTAAGCCACGTTAGCGTGTTAAAACATAACACGGTGTCGCCTAACATACCCGCTGAACCCATATAAACTCTGCCCCCACCACCCCCACCCCCCAACACTGACACACAGATACTTGAGCCACAGTTATCGTTTGAATTAAAATCCATATTTTATTTGTTTCCTCTGCTATTTTTACACATTCGTCTCCTGGAGTAGAGGGCCTTTTTATTGAGTGAAACGTGATATTCCAAAGGATCACATTTTAAAATAAAGCACTTTTGCAACTTAGTCCCGGGTCTTCGTCAGAACCTCTCGAAGCTTGTGCTCGGTGAACAGACCCACAAAGGCGTCACTCATCGCAGGACAACAGGTGTCAATCATGGCGCTCATCATGGCTCCGCTCCTGTCGTGTGCCCATCATTAGTGTCACTAGTCACACGCCCGTTCATAACATGCCCATTTGAAACCGACCGACTGTGTGGCCTCCGATATTGATGCTGCTTGTTTTTTTTTTAGAACTGTTTAGAACACACAAAAACTCACACTCAACACTGCATTTCCTTGGGTTCTCGGTAATACAGCCGCCAGTGGAGTGCCCATTCCATGCCTGTTCAGAACGGCCCAATTGTTTGCAGATTTCTCGAGGAACGTGTTGTAAGGTTGATCAGATGAACGGTTGTCGAGAAAATCTAATTACAGACAGACAGACAGTACATACAGACATACATACATACATACATATGTACGTACAGAGACTATTCTAGAGTCTATTATAGTTAGATGAGAGACACTTGTGTTTGTATCTATTATCTACTGAGCACCTGTCACAGACATGGCAGAATGTTTGGTCCTGTGAATGGTTCACCAGAGGGGAGTACTGGTGCTCAGGCGTGACTACACTCTGGTTCTGGGTGCTTGTGAGAGACATGCTCAGTGGTTTTGAAGTATAAAGTATGATAAAGGACACAGCCAGCACCACCTCCAGATGAATAATGAACTTTCTTAAAGTTGAGCAGAAACGCGCTGAAACTGCAAAAGTGCCTGTTTGGTTTTTCAGTAGAGTGCCCGAGGAGGGAGAGAGGGAGAGTTTACAGCAGTGCAAGAGCAGCTCTGTGGACCCTAATCTCAGTCAGCGTGAGAGATATAATTTCATGCCTATTTAGAGGAGGAAAGTCCTGTAGGGCCTCTCTCTCACTCTTCTCTCTCTCTCTCTCTCTCTCTCTAACTCTCTCTCTCTATATATCTCTCCTCTCTCTCCCTCTCTATCTCTCTCCGTCTCTATCTCTCTCCCTCTCTCTCACTCCCCCTCTCACTCTCTCCCTCTCTATCTCTCTCCCTCTCTCTCCCCCTCTCTCTCTCCCTCTCTGTCTCTATATCTCTCCCTCTCTCTCTCTCTCTCTTCTTGTCTCTATATCTCTCCCTCTCTCTCTCCCTCTCTCTCTCTATATATATATATATATATATCTCCCTCTCTCTCTTGCTCTCTTCCTCTCCCTTTTTCCTTCTCTCACTCTCTCTCCCTTTTTCCTCCCACTCTCTCTGTCTCTCTCTCTCCGCCTTTCGCTCTCTCTCACTCTCTCTCTCCCTTTCTCTATCTCCCTCTCTCTCTCTCGCTCTCTTTGTCTCCCTTTCTCCCCCCACACTCTCTGTTCCTCTCTCTCTCATCTTTCCCTCTCTCTCCCTCTCTCTCTTTCCCTCTCTCTCCTATCTCTCTCTCTTCCACTCTCTCTCCTTCTCTCTCCCTCCCTCTCTCTCTCTTCGCCAGTGGTTCTCATGGACAGGTGATGCAGCAGCACTGCTCACGTGATGTCCTAGAGATAGCCACTCCTCCTGTTCATCAATGACCCTACTTCAGCACATGGGATGAAGCCATCTGAGCACAATGTGTGATTTGCGATCGTATCTTCTACCTCATCTAAGAATGTATTACAAATGTCTGTTCATTCATACCTGTCTCATTTGGTAACAGATAAATGAAACATCCGTTAGATTAGGCAGGACTTGTTGAGAGGTGGGTCACTTCACCATGCTGCATTCTGGGAACCAGGAACCTCCATTGGTTTTTGGAATGGAAACTGTGAGGCGAAACACAGCTTTGAAACCGCAGGAAACTTTTTGGCCGACAATACCTTTGCCGTTGCCTTGGCGATGCTGTCAGTCAGTCCTTCCTTGTTGCCAGGATACTTCTGAGCATCATTCGGTGACCCCTGTGTCTCACTCTCTGTGTTACGTATTGAGTTGTCGAGATCGATTGACCCCCCATGCAGTGTGTTTAGCCCCCACCCCCCCAGGGGAGCATCCCGAGGGCAGTGGGCAGAAACCATGAAGAACGGCCATTTTACAATTTTTACCTATTTTTCACTCCCTCACATGACACAATACACATGGGTAATAACATGACAGCACTCCACGGCGAATGTACTGGTTATGAGGCACACTATGTTCTTCCTCCAATGAGACACTACGACACACTTCTCTTATAGCCGCCGAACAAATGTCAGTTGGGCAAAATGTCTCCGAACAACCCAACTGAGTTCCCAGAATATCCCAATGTGGGGAGTGTGGCATTTTCCACAACCCTGGCTGGGATGGACAATATGACAGTGAGAGTAGGCACCCGGGTCTGGGAGCTGCCAGCACATCCAGCACGCCAACACTGTTTCCCTTTTCTTTTTGTCCTTCTGACCTTGAGTTACAGGGGCCGGACTGCATACGTGCGTCCATGCTGCACACCGCCGGGTCCACGATTTGATGGGGAGGGGGGGGGGGGGGGAGAACAATGCATTGTGGTTAGTGTGGCGTGGCGGGCCGTCTCCTCCCCCTCCCCCCCGCCCCGCCCCCCCCCTCCTCTCGCACGGCGCTATATATCCATTATGCCCGTCTCGCTTTCCCATGAAACTTGTGGTCTCTTCACCAGCAGCGTGACAAATTAGATGTGCAGTGAGATGGAGATGGAGTATGACTGAGAGCAGGGCGAGATTAGAGCCACTCCCATCTAACCAGCATTAGCAGTATTTCCACCGTCCTGCCGATTCTGCGGAAGGAAAGGAAAGGAAAGGAAAGGACTGCCAGGGAGGAAAATTAGTTTATCTGATTTTATTTTATTTTTTTAACAGAAGAAAATGAGACGGAATGGCAGGGACGAGAGGAGAAGTCTAAGGGATTCGGCAGGGCCCCAACGCTCCATAGTGGTCCATAGTGGTTTATTTTAGGGGAATTTGAAGAATGAGTGTTGCTGACCAGAGACTCAACTATTAGACTAAATGATGCTAACTTACTGCCGGAGGATGGAGGATTAGGCGGGTGGGGACACTGCATTTAGGACATTTAGTATTTAGATTTTGTCCAAAGCGAATAATAAGAATTAGAACATTTGTCAAAAAAGTGAAACAAAAATATCTCACTGATCTCCTACATTTGAATAGAACAAGTTTCAAAAACTCAAGTATTTGAAATTGAAGAATGAATAAATTAAAATTAAAAATGTAAATGAACCACTGTGCCATATAGGTGCAGTGATTTACACATTTTATCACATATTACAACACAATTCTAACATATATTATCATGTGCTTGTTTGTTTTAATCAGAAACCCATGAATAAAGGAAACATGTTATTGGCAGCCTGGCAGCAGACACATTTGATAATTTAGGGACTCTTCCAAACGACATTGGAAGAAGATTCCCAGAATGTAACTTGGACCTCCGGGCCCTCTGGTTCACAGTACAACAGCGACATCTAGTGGTTGAACAACACATGTTGGCATAATCCTTTAACGTTTAAGCAGGCGCAGCAGTCACCTGGTTTGTTCCTGGGCTCCTTCTGACACTGATGTGCAGGTGTCCATGAGAAAGACACCAAACGATCAATGACAGCTCCTGACCTCACCTTATTTGAGTGTGTGTGTGTGTGTGTGTGTGTGTGTGTGTGTGTGTGTGTGTGTGTGTGTGTGTGTGTGTGTGTGTGTGTGTGTGTGTTCATGTGCGTGGGTGTGTTACATTCAATACAAAAAACTTCAAGCGACTGTGGCTGGAAAAACCTTCTAATACCATGCATGTATGATGTATGATGTCTGTGAAGTCTCAAGTCCAACATGACTTTTGTAATATAGTAATATACACAATGCCACTGTTGTTTAGGATTTCAAATCTTTGTAACGTAGACAATATTATATTTGTCATTATGTATACTGTCCTTGTTAGACTGGTTAAGGGCTGGTTAATGGATAACTTAAAAGCGCTTAAAGATGTCATACATTATATGCTTAAATTACCTTTATGAGAAAATACAAAAAGTGTTCTATATTAGTGAGTGTGTATCCGATTTAAAGAAGTTTCTGTATTTAAACTGTATGTAAACCCTATATATGCTACAGATAGGCCTACTTTTGACATTTTTGGAAACTATCTATTTCTAATCTCTTTCTATCTCCAGTAATCCCTCGGAGATCCAAAAAATGCCACCAGGGATGCTAGGCAGTGTAAGTATACTAAAGTACAATAAGCTACAATAGAGGACGTATAGAGCTGTAAGAGCAGTGCTTCACTGCTCTTACAGCTCCTTGTTTACCATTCATTAACACCAATTCACCACTATATGGTATTATTATTCACTAGAGCAGGGAGTGGGCCCGTGTCAGAGTATCTCTGACTGTGTCTAAAGTTGCTCTCCAGTGTTTCCAGTTGAATCGGTGCTCGTCCAGATCTCGTGTAACGTTTTGATGAGTGTCTTCAGAAGCATCTCGGTCATCAGAGAGGAGCGGTGTCATTATCCTGAATGGACCACGGGGCCGGATCCTCTTTCAGAAGCCATCAGCCTCCTATTTTGCAGTATGATGAATTAGGGGTAGTTTGTGGTAAACAGTACTTAGCTCCTGTCTTGGGTTACGGGCTGGGGACAAATGGTGCAATCAATAGAGCAGGTTTTGATGTCCAGCTACTAGGAGGCAGCCAGGGAGAGACTGGGAGTATGGCTCCGAGCCTATATGGTTATTAAGTCATTTAGCCATCAAACTGGACACCTTTTTAGTACATTCAGACAGCCCCCGTTGGCTAGTGGCTGTTTCTGTCACCTCTTTTTGAAGTTGAAGATGGTGGTTTGTTCCCCAAGATGGGGAGCTTATTTCCAGCATTGTGTTCAAAGCAACAGTTTGTTATTTTGCCTCACATTACAAATTCCCAAACACATTTCATGATGCATTACACCACAACCATTGAGAAAAATATATAAAAATGTATAAGGAACATTTATGCATTTATAAGGAACACACACAAGAGACATGTGATACATATCTGTCTTAGCTCTAAAAATGAAGGTTTTATCAAATACACATGTTTTGTGATAACTATATGACAGACATTCATTGGTTAAAAACTGCAGTTGTTCTTTTTCAGGCCGATGGACTTAAAGCCGACCTTCTAACTAAAACTGAATTAGGACCTTAAGTCTTAAGAAAAGCTCAAATGTGTCGACTTATCCTTTTAATTGAGTATATGTTTAAAGTTAAAATAAAAATGTGAAATAAAGTGAAATTAAGTGAAATAAAGTGAAATTAAGTTTAAAAAGTTACTTGGTTTGGTAATTAAATACCTGCGCCCCTAATGGCTGGTCTACAGCAACACAAACCTGCTCAACATCACTCAGCCCAGACGACCTCTGCCAAGATTGACAGGGATGTCACGATTTAAACAATCCCCCTGTCAGAATACATTTGGAAAACAAAATACAATAATAAAATAACAAAATAGAATAACAGAAAAATAAGAAAAGGATGAAGCTTCATAGTTAAAGTCCAACTTAATCAAATTAAGTAACACATGTTTAATGTACGTGTAAGTTACAGGGAATATGTTCCTGTATATATATAATATAATAATATATATAATATAATAATATTATATATATATAAATAATAGCCTATATATATATAAATAGCCGGTAGCTATACGTTTAAAAATACCTTGTAGTCCTGATGATGTGGTGGGCTACTCTGTGAGAGTGTGTTGTGATGAGACCTGCCAGTACTGATCAGTCCAGAGGGCAAACAAGTCGGAATCCGAGTGTCCTATTGGCTAATGATCCGGGGAGGTTTTGTAAAAGGACCCACGGGAAATCTACCTGTCCCAGTCCCTCAATGACGCCAGTCGTCATAGCCAGGTAAAGAATAACCAGGACTTTTTTGATAACATTTTATAAAAAATAAATAAAAATAATAATATATATATATATATAGGAACTAATTCTTAATTCTAAACCAAAAGGGATGAATTTCCATACCTTCACATCAACACCATTTTCAGTCAAGGATATCCTTCAACTGGACCATCATCAGCACCACACCTTTGACCACCAGCGATTGCTGTCTGCGGGGGCTGCATCCATACCCAGCATGCAGGAGCTCAGCAGCCCCAGTGGTGATGATGCCCACGCAAGGTGTGGTTATTGTCACCGTGATCCGTGCGTCCACCCGGGGCCGCAAGGGAAACGCGCCGTCCACCTCCACACACGGGAAACCCCTTTATTACCAGGATATACAATCAATGTTCGGGGTGAGTCTGCAGTTTGCCGTTTGCACACACACACACACACACACACACACACACACACACACACACACACACACACACACACACACACACACACACACACACACACACACACACACACACACACACACACACGCACTCTCTCTCTCTTTCTCTCTCTCTACCTCTCTCTCTCTCCCAGGCCTATAACGGTTGCAAAATTGGGAGAGATTGTTTCTTGACGCGGAATTTGGGCTTTGGTTAAAATGACTAATGGTGAAAAATAAAGATGGATCTATCTGACATTTTATATTTTATATTTTATATACATTTAGGGCATGTGGCAGACTAGCGAAGAGTGAGACAAACATATATGACGAGTGGTATAAAGATTAGAATAGAACATGTTTCAAGCATTCATAATTGCTAGGTTGACAGCAAGATAGCTCAGATGTACCATTTTTAAGAACCATTTTAAGTTTTAAGTGCCATACCAACAAGAACATGCAAGACGCTACACAATGGCAAGTACTATTATTAATTGCCTAAAAAACTATAAACTATTGTCTTTAAACAAACAGACAAATAGGTATATCTACAACTGGTCTGATGACTGAAATTGTCCAAATGTATAGTTTCGTTTTTGTTGTTTGTGTGTTGCAGCAACAAGTGGACAGGACAGTCCGCCTCACTCCCAGGACACGCAGGACACTTCCACGAAGCTCCCGAGGGCCGGACAGCAGCCGCGGCGGCCTCGGGTTCTGTTCTCCCCCGGCCAGGTGGCGCAGCTGGAGCGGCGCTTCGCCCGGCAGCGCTACCTGCCCGCCGCGGAGCGAGACCGCCTGGCGCACTCGCTGCAGCTGACCTCGACGCAGGTCAAGATATGGTTTCAAAACAGGAGGTACAAATGCAAGCGCCAGCGGCAAGATAAGTCCTTGGAGCTGGCGGGCAGCTACCCGGCACCACCACCGCCACCACCAGTACCGCGGAGAGTGGCGGTGCCGGTGTTGGTTCGGGACGGCAGACTTCTGTGCGCCGCCGCAGGGCCGCCGTGCAACGTGGCCCTTGTGGGGCCCTACGGTCCGGTGTTTGGATCCCATCGCAACGACGGCGCTTCGCTCGGCTATAACTACCATAGCAACATGTCGGCGGCTCCTCCAACACACGTCATAGCTCCCAGTGTGGCTGACATGGGCCTCATAGACACGTTCCATAGCGCTGCTGATCGGACCTTTACTGTGGGACACATTCAGCCGTCATTAATAGGTTGGTGATATAAAAAATCTATTCTCTATAGATTTTTTTTTAAGTCTATAGAAAATTCGCATTCATTATAATATTCATTGTCGTGTTATGTTGTTGTGGTTTATATATACATATATTTTGTAATTCATATGCCATTTAATTTGTGAAATAAAAACAACCCAAAGGGTTTACCTTAATTGCTTCAAACATATTCCACCTCTACAAATGTTTGGTTAATTGTCTTTTAAATTACGCTATTTGCATTTATTTTTAGGTCTAATAGGCAATTTATCTTGTAAGGCCTATCTAAATGCCAATCTGTAAATTTGAGCGAAATTAATTGTTGCTTATTATTTTATTAATTAAATCAATCACAAGATTATTCAGGGAATAATCTTGCATAATCTTATAAATGCTCAATATCTGTGTCTTCAGTTCAATTGGACGATAAAGTCAATCGATACGACGGCTTGGGTGACGAACTAAGCCGTCCCTAGGCCATGTTTGAGAAGTATTTTATCAAAGCAGCTCATCGACTAACTAATGGATGAAATGATATGTGACCCAACAAGACAACAATCTTAAGTGCTTTATCAAACTCGAGTCATTATTGTCCCATCGACAAAGCCACGGAACAATTGGCTTGATGCGATAAGAGTGGAGAGCCTGTGTGTCTGCTGCACATTGGCAGACTGAGTGGCTCTCCGCCTCCCGACTCCCACCACACGTGGAGCCGCACTCATCTAACCGGTCACCCGCCGATACAACACCCAGATAGGCGGCGACATGCACTCAAGGAATTACGCCGAACCCACGTAGGCTATCGGCCTAAGTCGTAATTCACCCATTTCAATATTTGATTCATTAAGGCACATTCATTTAAAAACCAGGCCCTTTATATCTAGGCTATAGAAAGAGAACTAACAAGGATTTCTGTCACTTGGCTTTAGGCTTCTTGGAACAGCATAGGCTACTAATACTATGGCTGTGTTGGAATAGTCCAAAAAAAGACGTCCTAAATCCTTTCCTAACTACTACACCTTAACCCCGTGGTGAGGTCAAGGAACATGGAAAGGAGAATTGATGAGGACTTAGGAAAGGACAACTGCGCTGTTAAGAGAATCAGACTTAGGAAAGGACAACTGTGCTCCACTTACACTAAGAGACGTCATTATGATCATCTTAGATTAGAAATATATGAATTAATTACCAACATTGGACTTTACATAAAAAAAAGCAATATAGGCGACCAGTATAACAGTCACAAAAGTGAAACGAAATGCTTATGACATTGAGAAATGTTGCTCACACTCATCCTCCTGCCGCTCATACATGAATCCCAATTAGTAGGATGCCACTATCTCCTTTACTTTTGTAAAGGAAGGTCCAGTCTATCCCATGCTAAAGGAGGTAATAAAGGAAACATTGAAGCACCTTTCCTTAGTGTTTAGAGAATTCGAACCGCCCTTATCATGGCTGCCACTTAGGTACTTCGGGACATTCACTCAGTAAGGAAACCTTAGGAGGAAAATCGTAGTTTAATCGTTAATCGTAGGCTAATCTGGGATCCAGAAGTGCAATGCTCTGACCGAACTTCTGGGGGGAGACTACATGGAAGGTGAAGTTAGTGAGTCAAGGTTTCCTGTTTTGTTACGGAGATATTCATAATACAATTTTAGCAAATGTATTTCTACAGTGGCCAGTCTACTACACAGATTTTGTGTAGTGTTTGTGTCCGAACGGGATGTTTTAGCTTGTTGTCCCACTGGCTACAAGTGGTTTAGTTTAGTTTATCAGTGCTGGACAACATAATTTACAGACATACAGTTGTGGTCAAAAATTACACTTGTAAAGAACATGTATGTCATGGCAGTCCAGAGTCCAATAATTTCTTATTTTTCTGTGATAGAGTGATTGGAGCACATACTCTGCACAAAAAACATTCATGAAGTTTGGTTCTTTTATGAATTTATTATGGGTCTACTGAAAATGTGACCAAATCTGCTGGGTCAAAAATATACATACAGCAATGCTAATATTTGGTTCCATGTCCCTTGGCCATTTTCACCTCAATTAGGCGCTTTTGGTAGCCATCCACAAGCTTCTGGTTGAATCTTTGACCACTCCTCTTGACAGAATCGGTGCAGTTCAGCTAAATTTGTTGGCTTTCTGACATGGACTTGTTTCTTCAGCACTGTCCACATGTTCTCAATGGAGTTTAAGTCAGGACTTTGGGAAGGCCATTCTAAAACCTTAATTCTAGCCTGATTTAGCCATTCCTTTACCACTTTTGATGTGCGTTTGGGGTCATTGTCCTGTTGGAACACCCAACTGCGCCCAAGAACCAAGCTTCTGGTTGATGATTTTAGGTTCTCCTGAAGAATTTGGAGGTAATCCTCCTTCTTCATTATTCCATTTACTTTCTGTAAAGCACCAGTTCCATTGGCAGCAAAACAGGCCCAGAGCATAATACTACCACCACCATGCTTGACGGTAGGCATGGTGTTCTTGGGGTTAAAGGCCTCACCTTCTCTCCTCCAAACATATTTCTGGTCATTGTGGCCAAAGAGCTCCATTTTTATTTCATCTGACCACAGAACTTTCCTCCAGAAGGACTTTTCTTTGTCCATGTGATCAGCAGCAAACTTCAGTCGAGCCTTAAGGTGCCGCTTCTGGAGCAAGGGCTTCCTTCTTGCACGGCAGCCCTCTCAGCCCATGGCGATGTAAAACACGCTTGACTGTGGACACTGACACCTGTGTTCCAGCAGCTTCTAATTCATTGCAGACCTGCTTTTTGGTGGTTCTCGGTTGACTCTTGACCATCCTGACCAATGTTCTCTCAGCAGCAGGTGATACCTTGTGTTTTCTTCCTGATCGTGGCAGTGACACAACTGTTCCTTGCACTTCATACTTACGAACAATTGTTTGCACAGTTGATCTCGGGACATGTAGCTGCTTTGAAATTGCTCCAAGTGACTTTCCTGACTTGTTCAAGTCAATGATCCGCTTTTTCAGATCCGTGCTGAGCTCCTTTGACTTTCCCATTGTAGCGTTGAGGCTGAGTCTAATGATTGTATCAAATGAGTCATATTTAAATGGACTCAGAGAAGTCACCAGCTGTAGTCAATCATAATCACTCACAAGAAGTTAAGAGGCCACAAAGCTCATTTGATTGACACAACTTTCTACATCACCTAAATTGATCATTCATGTTGCTGTATGTATATTTTTGACCCAGCAGATTTGGTCACATTTTCAGTAGACCCATAACAAATTCATAAAAGAACCAAACTTCATGAATGTTTTTTGTGACAAAGACGTATGTGCTCCAATCACTATCACAGAAAAATAAGAGTTGTAGAAATTATTGGAAACTGTGGACTGCCATGATGACATACATGTTCTTTACAAGTGTATGTAAACTTTTGACCACAACTGCACATATAGCTTTGTTGGTCTCGCTGGTCTGCCAAATTACATTTGTTGTGGTTCGGCTGGTCAGGTTGTTTCTAGTCAAGACCCCTTCCCACAGGAACATGATTGGTCGAAACAATTTTGAAGTGAATGTGAGTGAAATGCCCCGTTCACACAGATTTGAGCTAATCTGCTTATCATCTAAAGTCTAAAACACACACACACACACACACACACACACACACACACACACACACACACACACACACACACAGGAGTTGATGGACCAATCGGCAGATTCTCCTATAACACCATGGATGTATGAAATATAACCCCATCACATCATCAACTTCCTGGATGTGCCCCTTTCCAGAAGTCTACATAATAATTGCACATGTATAACAAATGTAAATCTCATCTGGTGCTAAGCCAACTAGCTGACTAACACCAATACTCACACTGCATCAAAGTGTGAGTATGGTTATGGTTGGCTATGTCATCACCAACGAAATCAATGAACAAAGTGAACACATGTGAATGTGTTTCAGTTTACTCTAAACTATAACTACTGTATAACAGAAACATGAATGAGCAAACGGGTTCGGCCCTGAACACAAAAGTGCATTCCGTGTCATTTTTGGCATACCCAGACAGTGTTGAATAAACTGCAGAAATCACCACGCAAGTCATCGCAGACAAAGGAGTCGTAGACACTGGGGGAAAAAAGCACCAGAAGATTGATAGCTCAGAGTGCAACATCTTGACATGCTGCAAACAAAACAGTAGCAACATATTATGGGCTGGCAGAAGACAGATGCCTTCCTGGGCCACGGGGTCAGATGGCCTGCTTAAAGTGACATCTGGTGAAAAAAACAACCAAAACGGGTGAAGAGATCAACAGCATGTGAACAACACACACACTGTGTATTGAACAACACACAGGTACACCGAAGGATGCATCTGGAGAGGGAATGGTTTTGCCTGACTACATATCTGCGACCGCCCTTTACCGTGACAGAGACTGTCAATGAAGACTGCTACGTGACGAAATAGCCGAGCATGTGTGTGTGTGTGTGTGTGAAAGTATGGCTGCTGTGGCCGTGGAGATAAGAATCGAGGGCTCCTGCTGTAAAGACACCACCTGGAGCTGTGACAGTTGTGTCACTCATCACACACATCATCGGTCACACAGTCATGCGCTTGTGAGAGTGAACGTGTGTTATGCACTCACATCTGAGAAGTGAATGAATATGCACCTGGTGGGGGAGTGTGTGTGTCTGTGACAAAAGCCTTGTTTCGAGGCTCTATGTCCTCGAAACAAGGGTTTAGGAAAGTGTACATTCCTCAATGGGTTCCTTTTGTTGTCGTATATTGTGTCATTGGCAAAAGACTTTCCAAGTCTTTCATTAAAGGTGCGGTACGTTTTGAGAGTTGTAAAAAGAGAGCAGAATGTCCCCACCCCTCTCTGCTCCCTCTGACCCTACATGTCTCATCCAGTAGTGTTGAATTAACACCCCTGTAATTGACAGGCGAGATGGATTCCCCCGAACCAATGAGGAATCAAATGCGTACATGTAAGAATAATCCACAAGGTGTGTCACGAGGTTGGAGTGATCTAGATAAAGGTGCCCTCCTCCGTGCATACCGAGAGGAGCAGACGGCACTCCCAAACAGACGGACAACAAGTCAAGGTGAATCCTATCAAAGGAAACATCTTAATACCGTGTTGACAAGGCAGAGGCTAATGCTATGGCAAAGCACTAAGTACCGCAACGGGCTTTTGAGACCAGATGCTAGTTGTCGTTTAGATTTGGTATTTTGATGTGAACAGTACTGTCCCCTGAAGACGATTTGAATATGAGGTTTGAACTTTAGAGCCTCAAGATACCTGAACGTTGCACTATTGATATAGGTGTGAAAGTGAGAGTGTGTATATATTGTTCGACCTGTCGCGGTCGCCAGGCACTAATCCGACGAATGGTGCGGCCAGATGCAGTGTTTTGAATGGAGGTAACCAGGGCAAGGGTGGGAGACGCAGCTCATTTGTCACCCCCCCTAAACGTCCATGTTTTTACAAACTATGGAGGAGGTGGAGAGGGTTAGGCTGCCTATAGGGTTACCAGCAGCCCCCCACCCCCGCTAAACAACTCCCCTGACGAACAGGGAAAGAGGTCTGGCATGTTATTGCATGGAAAACAACAACAGCAAATAAACACAGCGGGGGACCATGTCGGCGTGTCAGTCCTGACCTAAAAGGTGCAGAACACATTAGCTCGGCTTCGGCCACCCACCCTGGACGCCCCCCCCGCTCCTCCTTCCCATCCCACCCTTGCAGACTGTGCGACCCCCCGGCCCCCTGGGGTGATGACACCCAAGGGTCACTGCCCCCTTGGGGCCCAGCAGGAGGCATGATTCTGCGGCATGGCTATACTGTCTAGTGTCTTAAGTTACAAACAGACACATCACAATCTGAGATTTGTCCCATGGCGGAAAACTGGAAAACTGAACAAACAACAAATAGCCTTAGCCCCTAGATCAATATCTTGCTCGTTTTCCTATTTTAGGTTATTATTATGCCATTATAGGTGAGGCAATTTGACATTAATTTACATAAACTGTTACTGTACCATCAGCAATGTATTGTTTCTCTTCTACTCTTTCAACAAATGTACTTATTGTAAGTCGTTTTGGACAAAAGGGTCTGCCAAATTCCCTAAATGTAAATAATAACAAATGTAACCATTAATAATGGCATATTGCAACTTAATTATTTTTGTAAAATGATAATAAATAAAATAATTAAAAACTGAAATAATAACTTTTTAAATGTTTAACTCTCTTTTTGAACAATGATTTAGAGATTGGTGTGTAGCCTTGAGGAAGTCAAGATAAATCACACATTTGTCTGAGCGGCTCTGCTTAAGTAGCTGCCCCGCCTCTCGGTCCTCAGAGCTGTCAGCAGCCCGCCCCCCCCCCCCCCCCCCCCCCCGCACCTAATGGACAAGTTAGGCTGCAGGCACCTCAAGAAGAAGACACAAGTCTGACTCAACTTAAACCCTGAGCAGTGAGCGGCCAGGGGAGCCGGCGTCTCTAACGAGGGTTTAATCTGTGGCTCGGGGGGGGGAAACATCGGGGACATGTCTCAGAGAGAGCGACCGCTCACCTCGTTCCTGATCGAAGACATTCTTTCCACGGACGAAAGTTCCCGTTTTAGCGGTAGCGCGACATGCTCCACGCACAAGACTTCGGACACGTGTCCACGGAGGGACACACATCCCGGAGGTGTCCCGAAGCAACACTTTCGGCAGGCGTCCCCGTGTGGGGTGCGCACAGGTAATTGAGTGCATGTTTGTGCAAATGGAATCAGTGTTAATTGGCTGTTGTTGGCTAATGAGAGCTCTCGTTAACAGACGCGCCGTGCCCGGGCAGCCCGCAAGACGCCGCTTCTGGGAAACAGAAGCGCGCCCGGGCGGCGTTTACGCATCTGCAAGTGCTTGAACTGGAGAAGAAATTCAATCACCAGAAATACCTGTCGGCCCCGGAGAGGGCTCACCTGGCCAACTGTCTGAGACTCACTGAAACCCAGGTGAAAATATGGTTTCAGAACAGGAGATACAAGACCAAGAGGAAACAGCAAAGCACCACGGAACACCAGCACCACCAGCAACACAACCAGCAGCACCACTACCAGCACCAGTCGGAGAGTCTGGGTGTAGTGGACCAAGACTTCCTCCGGTCGTCAGTGCTCACCGCCTTCTACAAGTCGTGTCATTACCGGCCTCTCCTCGGGGAGCTCGGCGGGCTGTGGAGGCCGGCGATTTGGTGACTCGGACATTGGCACAAAACAACCGTGCGCGCACTTTACGCATACTTTCTGAAATTGTGCGTAGAATTTCGAAGACCTTTATTTGATTTTATGATATGATTTTATTAAGTCAATAGGCACGAGGAAACCGCCTGTATCATGAACATGTATTTACAGTATCCAAGCCTGAGATAAGCATTTGAATGGCTACCAGATGGGGCTACCAGAAAGTAACAGCATGTGTGCATCACTTGACCATCATTTCTAATATTTTTCTGTCGATACATTGCATTTGTTCTTATCGTTTTTCCTTGACCGTTTGTCTTCAACACTTATGGCCAGTATAGTGTCTCCATAATGGATACATTACGATGGCGACATATTTATATTTATAGCATGGGTACAAGTACAATGTAATCATTTTATAATTGTCATAACTGCAACGTCAAACGACATAGTGCCTATATAAGGTAGGCCTTTACATGATTGGAAATGTCTAATAAAAATGAGAAGAGAAGATGAAGTGTGAGTGATTATCCTTAAAGGTGCAGATTTGTCGTGGAAGGTGACTGACTCCCTATGCAGATATATGAAGGGCGCATTCTAAGCTACTGAAAACATCATTCTCAGGTGAATATACAAACATAGTTATGAATATTATATTACATTTCTGCCAAAAGATCCCCCTAAATCTTACACACTGCTCCTGCTATTAGGATTAATCCATTGTTGATCTGATAATATGGCACTGCTTTCATGTTATTACATTTCGGTGTTGTAATGTTGTCATGTTATTATAGATACGTAATTACAATGATGAGCACAAGGCCACAGGTCTCATAGGTCCCATATTCATCGGTACCATAGGGTCATCGCTGCCCACGGAAATCTAGATGGAAACAGCAAATACACATTTACAGATGTCTGAGCTTGCAACTTTCACACAAAAGGTGTTTTCTATGTATTTCTGTTTCTTTAATCTAGTTTTACAAGAAGATACAATGTATTGCAGTTTGACAGATGGATTTAAAATAAATTAAAGGTGTGAGAATAAATGTAACCGTTTAAGCAAAGCTATTAAGTTAGGAGGATATAAACCACAAAAATTATGTAATAAACGAATCATTCTCAGAGACAATAGCATCTATAGTATCACACCAAGCCACTGGTTCCTCCTGTCCTGTGGACACACAACATATTTCCCTCCCAGAGGACCAGAGTGTTATCATGAAGCCTGGATCTGTCATCTGTGCATGTGATTGTCCATTCAACTCTCCTCACATAAAGTAAAGCAGAGCCCCACGGCTCATTCATCAGGCGAGGGCCAGACGGCGAAGACGTCATACGTCTCTTTAACTCTTCATTCAAAGTCAAGTGATCATCCCGGGTGATCAAACTGCTGCTATAGGATGATGTCATGCAGATGTCCATGTCACGAGTTTCTCACAATTTAGTGAAACGTGTTGAAGCCAACGACTTGGGTTTGCTTTACAATGTACAGTCAGCTGGGCCACTGGAGAGGATTTACTATATAGCATGAATAGAGATCCAAACCCAAGGAGTCATTAGTCAAATTCTTCTGAATGCATGAATTTCTCTTAACAAGTGGAGGCTGTAGCACAACAGCCACCAAATAGTCCAAATGAGATATAAAGGTGCCACGACAATGATACAATACCTGCTCTATAACCTGCTCACTCCACGCCGGAAGTGTGTGTGTGTGTGTGTGTGTGTGTGTGTGTGTGTGTGTGTGTGTCTGTGTGTGTGTTTGTGTGTGCGTGTGTGTGTACGTGTGTGCGCAGGTCGACCAGACTGACTCAGCGCAGCAGATAAGATGTGGTTCAGATTTAGCGCTGAACATATTTACGGAGGTCATGTTTACAGTAGCACAAGTGAAGTGTGAGCCAGGGGGTGATGGACAGGAGATAAAGATGGAGGCATGAAAGACCGTTGCGTCAGTAAACCTGTCCAACGCCGTCTGACTCCCTGACCTCCGGGAGGATTGTAAGAACAGTCTGCCAGCAGCAGCAGCAGCAAGCCGCAAGCTAATGGTTTATCTCTAGCATACCGCCAATCATCCCTCTCACTGGAGCGTGCAGATAAAATACATAGGATGTTTGTTTTCCCGTCAAAAGTTCTGTGTTCAAAGCCCAGTATCTGCACTCTGGTCTTCTCACGTTGGCCATCTTGCCCAAGGATGCCTACAGTTGAAGGGAACCTATAGGTTTTGCCACCAAGGGCACAACACTCGACTCCCACACAGAAGACAGAGACAGGCAGGTATACTGCACACAGGTTGTATTGAAAAACAAACACTTACAATAAAATACAATAGATATCCCCACCCCACCCCACAGCAGACTACCATCAGTTCCCGGCCGCATCCAGATCCCATCCAGAAAGAAATAAAACAATGTCTGTTGGCTGTCTGATGATGTACGTTATATCAACGTCTCCCTCAGTCAGGGAACCTCTCCTCCATAACCCTGACAGACGTCCACTTTAAAATGGCTGTCGAGCTGTATACCTCATACGGCAACCAGACAGTCACAGACACACACAACTCAATACAAACAAGATTAAACCACATAGTGCCCCCTTAATGTTACATGTGGGCAAACAGACCGGCCTAGATTCCCTGTCCAACTGCCAAAGAGAGTAATGAACAATTCAGTGTTTTTAAGCAGACTAGCTGGCTACATGCCTGATTAGTGACTCACTGCAGGTGTGCTTAACCAGTCCCACTCACTCACTCACTCACTCAATCCATCAATCAAGTAATCAATCAATCAATCAATCAATCAATCAATCAATCAATCAATCAATCAATCAATCAATCAATCAATCAATCAATCAATCAGTCAGTTAGTAAGTCACCCCATGACATATCTAAACAAAATCTTTGGAGACAAATTTCTGGCTACTAGTATATGTTATTACTTATACTGTATCAAGCCACTTCTGGATAACTGCAAATGTCAAACATTTCAGGATATTTAGTTTGAAAAGGAAACCATGCAGAACCACCAAATATATTTGCCAGTAACCGGTGCTACAAAAACAAAAGAACGAAACGAAAATGAGAATGAAAATGTAAATCTCAACACACAGCGAGAACGGCAAAACCTTAAGAGAGCTGCTGTCAACAGTACCAGCAGGAGAATGGGACCATCAAGGCTTTTAAAAAGGTAAACAGGTAATCAGACATGAAGAGAGAGAGGGAGAGAGAGAGAGAGGGAGAGAGGATAGGATCGGTTATGCCGGTGCTGAGGGCCTGACAGTATCAGCTCGTACATGAGGAACATGGCCATCAGATAAACTAGCATGCTGAGAGTTGGGGCTATTGTCTCATCATACTGACACATTATAATAATACTGTAATAATACTGCACTTCCTTCCGTATGGGGGGGGGGGGGGGGGGGGGGGGGGGCAAAACCTAGACAAGGAGGCTTGTGTCTTTCTGAGTCTCTCTCTCTCTCTCTCCCTCACTCACGCACTCACTCACTCACACACACACACACACACACACACACAGAGAGACAGACAGACAGACGCAGACACACACACATAGACACATACGGACACATGGACACACACGCACGCACACACACACACACACACACACACACAGACAGACCAGACACACGTGCACACATACACAGACAGACAGACAGACAGACACACACAGAGAGGCAGATGAACTGGTTTGTGTGTGACATTGTGACAGTGAGCTGTGTGGTCGTGGGGGCCATCATGCTCCTGTTGAGGGAGGCCCCTGATGCTGTGGTAAACAGACAGAGATGTTCAGAGCAGATGAGCGAGGGAAAAGCTAAACTCCACTACAAAGACAGCTTTTGTCAGTGCTCCAATATGCTGTGACATGCTAACAAATTGGGGTTGATAAGATGGTTTAAAAAAGAAACAAAAAATTTGAGAAACGGCCCGGATGTTTTGGCCATGGCAGGACAAGTCGTAAACTTCCTCGGAGAGTGCAACAGGATCCCACCGGTACATGTCTCCCTCTCTCAGCCCCAGAGGTGGCAAAAGTATACACATCCTTTACAGTAGAAGTAAAGATACTTATGTAAAAAACGACTCTGGTAAAAGTTGAAGTACTGATTCTAATTCTTCACTCAAGTAAAAAGTGAAAAGTACAGGCTCTGAAATGTACTCAAAGTACAAAAGTAAAAAATAGCAATATATTGAAAATAATAAACTTAACGTGGACCAATATTAACGTGAGGCTCCAATGCAGAAAATCAGCTTTCAATGCCAGCAACAGAACTGGAAACTTTTGACACTTTTGAACTGTTAGACTCTTTTGTCATAGTATGATGTTTACTGACACATTATACATAATAGTTAGGGTTAGGGTTAGCACACACACATGTGCACTGCACACACACACACACACACACACACACAATGTTACACACACACACACACACACAATGTTACACAAGACACCTAGGTGTGTGTGTTTAGTTCTCGCTAGTTACCTCACGTGTCCCTCTCGTATTTTATTTTTAAGTCTGTTTCGTCACATGACATCAGAGCTCCTCTAACGTGGATGGGCGCACCAAGCGTCTCTTGGTGTGTTGTTGTCCATCCATTTAGCTTGAGATCGCTCTTGATGTTGGGATCACGTGATGCAATGACGTAAAAAAAACAACAACCCGACAATTCCCCTCAAATGCAATAAAACTAAAGTAACGACTTCCGTTTAGAAAATGTAAGGAGTAGAAAGTACAGATATTCGTGTTTAAATGTAGGGAGTAAAAGTAAAAAAGTTGGCAAAAAATAAATACTCAAGTAAAGTACAGATACCTGAAAAATCTACTTAAGTACAGTAACGAAGTATTTGTACTTCGTTACTTCACATCACTGCTCAGCCACAAGTGAGGGAGTGTGTGCAGTGGGCTGTCTACACCGGCCCGCCGTGTGCTCACCTGTAATCTCCCGGGTAATCGGCTGTATAGAGACATTTGAAACGAGATAACGGCTCACTGCAGATAGTGATGCCGCGGCAGAAGAGGGGCTGATTATTGTACACCTCAGATAAACAACCTGCTGGTGGTGGACCGGGGGTGAGGAGCCGAGCACAGAGGGGCCAGAGGGGCCCCCCGGAGAGCCTACGTGTCCAGCAGCACGGCGCCCTGAGATGTACAGTAGGTAGGCAGGTGACATGCTCTTACTATGTTAAATAAAGTGTCTGTGGGGGATGTGTTTTGCGGTACACGTACATTCCATACAATCCATGCATGTGTTTTTGGGCAGATTGTCTTTTCATCCAGTCGTGCAAAATAGTTTGCCATTAATGTTATTTTTTGGTTTGGCACATTAATGTAATGAGGTTAACGGGCCGATTCTAAAAGCTTGCATTTCCTTCTTGGTAAAAATGCGTTGTCAAAGAATGGTGATTACTGAGTCAACAGCGCCCTCTGTCGGACGTTGTTGCACTTTGCATGGACCCACAAGTAAACTATCCAAATATTGCAGAAGGGAGATCGTTTTGTTTATGAACTAGGACATTTAAACTCGTGGGAACAATACATAGCCCGTTTTCTTGTTTAGTGTATGTTCACCAAACCAACCACACACACATACACAACAGATGGAATTAGAGAAAAGGCATTTAAAAAGAGCAGAGGGTAGATTCATCATTTTTATTTCGGCTCCAGTGTTCCACACTGTAGCAGCGTGACATTATTTTTTGATTTCAAACATTCTTGCATTGTAGATGGCACTCATAAATCAGTCCAATTTTTAGACGTATGTGCGTACGCAGCTTCAAAATATTTACACTCTGCCAACCCTGCATCAGATGGTCCACTGAGCCTGCTGGCAAAAATAAAAACCAACAGCAATCAGGTAAAATTGTAACATGAGTTTGGACAGAAAATAAAAAGACCAAAATGGTTAAAAATTCTTCTTAATTTAAATAAGTATGGGCTTTAGATTATGTTTATATATGTACATATATGCATCCCATAATGACAGGAGTGTAAGAAGTTGGGACATGTCAAAAACTAAATGTACTTCCACATACAATGTATTTTGTGCGCTTGGCTTTGGTGTATTCAAGTTGTAGATGTATGTTGACTTTAGTTGATTGTAGCCCTCTAAAATGTTACACCAAAAATATACATGACATTTCTTCACTTTGTAAACCCACCAAACGTCTTGGGTATAAGGAGAACATTCAGGAGAATATGGTGAGTGTAATCCTGGTTTGTAATGTGTTTGTTGGGAAACAAGGATTCATGAGCTAATAATCATCGTAATATTGCTAGTCTCACAATGCGCATTATATCATTTACTTCCCTACAGACCAGAAGAACAAAGCAAACACCATGGAAGCTTTCAACATTCAGGAATGACATCCTGGTGGCCCAAATATGACATCATGGATGGAATTAGAATATGAAAAAATATAATAAGAATATATAAATATATGGTGTATGTATATATATATATATTTAAAAATATAATCATCCTTCACTACAAGTACACCCTTTTAAAATCACGTAACAATATCGACATTGTTACAATTGGAATCAAATCTGATAAAATCAGGAGGGGGGTGTGGGGATTCTTGGAAGACCACGCCCATGTGGTGGAAGCAGCCCGGCGAGGGAATGGATGCCGAGTCCAGGAATGTCAGCGAGTCTGGCGGTTACCAGCGTTACCGTGACACCATGCGCCATTAGACACCGCCAATTTAAAAGGTTACCAATGCATAGGGCAATGCACAAGTTACACTTATGAAATCAGCCATGTAATATAGTTATTTAAAAAAAAAAAACATTGATACACAGACGATGGAAGTACATACACTTTACATTTGGATCCACGTCTTGGACCTGCATTCTCTGCCTCTCTCACTCACTTGCAGCAGAGGTTCTTAAACTATTGACCATGTGTTATGCGTGATTCAGAACATCATAGTTATGCACTTAAAAACGAGGCAAATATGAGGACCGCTGCGGTCTACACCTTGGATACGTAGAGCGTGCGTGCCATGCCGTGCTCTCAGGAAGACGAAAATGTAATTTTCAGCAAATCATAATCCTGTGAATAAGAGGACGATAGCCGACAATATCGGACACCACTTCATGAAATCTGACACCTGTGGCGCCTCATTTCATCAACATGTCCCAACGACAGCTCCGTATTGTTTGCCCATTTCTTTTCAGGAGCAGTTAAGAAATAGAGTAAAACGAGATAAATTGCCTCAACGTTTAAGAACACTTTGAAAGCGGTCCGCGATGAACGGAAAGTGAAATAACGCACCGAAAGCAGTTTGTTATAAAAACACACCCAAGGAATGCCAGCCAAGAGCCCTGTGTTTGTTCCACATTCATAAAACACACAAATGGCAAAAGAATGGCACGTTAAAATAAATAAAAAAGTCCCACATTAGAACTATAAACACACAAGTAGAGGCAAAACAAATCGTCGCACACAATGCGCGCTACAATGAGCAGAAATGACTGAATGGTTGGAGTGGTACAGAGGAAAGCGGACAGGAATAGGCCTCTCTGCTCGCTGTCTTGTCGCCACCGTCCAGTAACGCCACTCCCTGAAGTGCAACTCACTAGTGCTTGGTGGAAACACACACACACACACACACACACACACACACACACACACACACACACACACACACACACACACACACACACACACACACACACACACACACACACACACACACAACACACACACACACACACACACACACACACACACACACGTTGTTTAGGAAATAGGTAGTGCTGCCGTGCAATGTCACATTTCAAAAAGATCACTTCCCTGGCCACCCATTGTGTAAAGCCAGAAAAACAGGTTGAACAGCCACCCAGCCTTCTCACTGACCGGCACCGTGGTTTTTCCTCATCGCGTTCTGTTTTTTGCCTGTTTTTTGTGGCTTCCTAAGCGGAGCCCCTGGCCGCCTTCTGCTCCAGCTGCTGCTTGGTCATGAAATACTTGAAGAACTCGTACACGGACCAGGAGATGGCCGTGGACGGCATCTGGTAGATGACACGCGCCTGCACACCCTTGAAGAAGGCGGCGGGCCCGCCCAGCCGGTACACCGTCCTGAAGGCATTGGTCATGCCCGTCAGGTGCCCGCCACCGGCGACACGCGCCGAGCCCAGCACCGCGTCCTCCTGCGTGTTGAGCAGCGTCTTGCACACGTCCATTGGCGTGGTGATGGCGGCCGCCACGGCGCCCGCCACGGCCCCCGAGGCGATGTGGCTGCTCGGGTGGTAGTGTCTGTGTGGGTTGAGCCTCTCCTGCATGAGCTCGTAGGTGATGAAGTGCACCGCCTGGAAGGGGATGTTCATGGTCAGCTGCGTGCTGTAGCTGCGGTAGAAGGCGCCGGGGCCCTCTGCGCGCGTCATGGTCTGCACGCAGTCCCACAGGCCCCTGTACGGCGAGTTGTACATCTGCATCCGCTGCTTCACCACTGTGGAACGCGTTGGAGGAGAGCGACCAGGGGGATGTTATTCAGTAGATTATCTGGAACACTGGCTCTCAAACTAGCTGTTAGTAATGCACCCCCCCTCGGAAAAATATTATTTTTCAGCCAAATAACCCCTTTCACCGTCACAAATCATTAGGGAGGGGAAATATTTGTTTGGTTTTTCACAGAATATCTTGGGATGAGTCATCTTAAAAATAATCAGGATGGCTTACTGACAAGACATAACACGGACAAAACAGCATTTTGGTGTGTCTGTCTCTGTTTGTCTCTCCCCTTGTTTTTTTAGACAGTTTCCATGTACCCCCTGCAATCCTTCAAAGTACCACCAGGGGCACCGCTAAATGTCCACTTGAGAAACACTGCGCTAGAACAACTCACGGCTGCTACATATATACAGTGTAATCCGCTTATAGTGATCACGGATATAGTGATCAACTGCTTATATGGATCAAAAAGCCTGGGACAGAATCGTTCCTATACAAACACTGTTTAAATAATTTGCTTATAGCGATCAAGCAGTCCGCTTATAGTGATCATTTTGGGTCCTTTTATAAATTACATATGTGGGAGAAATTAATAAATTACGGTAATTTATAGCGGCTCGCGCGTGCACGTCTTCAACGGCGGCTCGCGCGTGCACGTCTTCAACGGCTGGTGAGCGCTGGTGCTGCATGCACATTGCACACCATGTCGAGTAAAAGAAAGTCACTTTCTCTGAACGAAAAACGGAGACTCGTCGAAGCTTACAGTTTTTTCATATACAGTAGCCTACTGTAGTGTATTTGATTTATAGCTACACAGTGCAATGCTGTAATTTAATTTGCTATTTTAATCGCGTTTCAAACAGCTGTACTGTAACGTTAATGTACGTACTGTACAGTATTGTTCAGTTAACTTGCTGTAATAAAATCCAGTAAATAGCAAAGCTGTCCGTTTCATTACTTTATACATGTATTAATGTATTATATATACAAATGTCAATTGGATGGTAATCTACATAAAAAATTAAGAAAATGTGAAAATTTCGGTTATAGTAATCAACCGCTTATAGTGATCAATTTGACCCGGACAAACGTGATCACTATAAGCGGATTACACTGTATTGACTTTGACACTTTTGGCTTTACCTTCGGCAGGGTTCATGATGGCATCGTGGAGAACGGTGGCGAGGCTTCCTGCTAGACCTGTTGGAATTCAGAGCAGAAGCACCTCAATCAACACCGAAGCTGTGGAAAAGGAAAGCTCAAGGCCAAACAATGAATGAATGAGATACTTACAGCATAATGGTCTTCAAACAACTGATTAGTGTGGAATGGGGCCCAAGACACAGGTAGTCATTAGTTAATAGTTATTAGTTGATGAGACGTTTAACCCATTCTTACCATTCGCTAAATGGCTGTTTCCCCCATTCTGCAAGACATTGGTCAGGGAGCGCTTGATCTGTTCGTAGCAGGCAAAGTAGAGTGCATGTGCTGGTCCGGCTCCCAGCATGGTGATGTTCAGGCCTCTCAGGGGTCTCAGGAGCCCCTCGGTCTGGACGATCCTCTTCAGCGCCTCGTACACACCCTTGTACTGTGCCTTGGGGTCTGGCTGAAGGCTCTGCATCCGGGTCTGGGGGAGACAGACAGAGAATGTAGCTTGAGGTTATATAAACACCATGACATGTTTGTCTGATAAAACATCATCCGATAATGGGTCAATTTGTATTTGGATAATGAAATGTCATCATCACAACAAATGTATGCACAAATGAAGCACTAGCAGCCAAGGATTTCAGTTCTGTAAAAGCTTGAAAGCTTTTTCAAGTTTGTTTTTTTTAAGCTTATACTTTTTTTTTGTATTGATTGACGTTACTACTAATAACCTGTGTTTAATACATTGTCATGACTAATTTGACAGATTATGTCTGTTCGGTTAAGTCAGATCTATGGAATGGTAAATGGTAAATGGATTGCATTTATGTAGCACTTTTATTCAAAGCGCTTTACAGTATTGCATCACATTCACCCATTAATTCATGGAATATTTAATCATCCATCTTTGCCCACTGAAAGTTAGCCTTTCTTACACTCAGGTGTCCATAAACTACAGGTTATGAACCTTGAGATTATCGCTATCAGCCATGAGAAGCAGGTAATTGTGCGTTATCGTATATTGGCTGAATAAAACATAACTCAACATATCGTGCATGCCTAATTGTGAGGTGGTGGCGTGCTCCCCAGTGAGAGGCCTGTGGGAGTCGCGTTGTTATAGTTGTTATAGTTCACCGTGCCAAGTTCTCTGGACAGCACAAAGCGCGGTTGTGTTTAGAAGGAGCCGCCGGGACTGTCTGTGGCGCGAGCTGCTGTCCCTCGTCCTCAGCGTGTTCCCATGCGCTTCCTTCCTCCCCTCTCAACAATTAAATATCAATTTCATTTCCTTTTCATAGAAATGTGGGCTATAGGTCAGAAGTCCTAGCAAGTCGTCAAACTTCAAGTAAAATTGCAATTGTACACAAAAAAACGTTCATTCCGGGCGAATCACTGATATATCTGTCATTATGGCACCAAAACACCTGCGCAAATGATGTACATTGATTTAAGTCATGTTTTTAAGATAACCTAACCACAATGTATTGATGATGGCACACACACTGACAGTTGACTAATCAGCAGTGAATCAAAAACCGACAGTGAGCACACCCCTACTGGGCCATGCTGATAGCCTCCCATGTAGTGTTGGAATCAGGCAACACCCTGCCTTTCTTTTACATCCCTTTGAGCACACACACACACACACACACACACACACACACACACACACACACACACACACACACACACACACACACACACACACACACACACACACACACACACACACACACACACCAGTAGCGACCTAGTGACTGAACACACAGGCCTAAAACTACAATGTGGTCATTTGCACGTGGTACACCTAAAGAAGAAGAAGAAAAAAACACTCAAATATTAAAGAAGAAACAGTTACCTAGTCTCATGAATCTCCTTGCATCAAGTACAAGCATGTCAGGGATGTTTCAGAGAAATCCCCTCATACCACACTCAGACCATTGCATGGATAATACACTGCACAACTCACTTATCATGACAGTGCAAAAGTTAAACCGGTTTAGAAGACTCAACCACGCCTTCTACTGACCATCCCTAACTAACAATGAGCAGGAAATACACATGCAGCTGGTTGAGGGAAACTGACATGTTTGGTTTGGGTTTGGTTCATATAATGAACACCTAGAAGTCCATGTTATGTGGACCGGCGGCTGGTGGTGAATGAATACGGGGAATATTTAACTTTGAGAAAGTCACTGGCTGAGCCATTACACGTCACTTGACTTTCACAGCAGTAGTGTTCAGTAGTAGTAACACTGATAGACGAAAAGCACAAACATCTGTAATAAGAAGAAGCTCAACAGTAGAATATTTAATTGAACGTTGGTTCACTTAATAAGAAGGCTGCGAAATAAGTGAAGCCCGTTCCTATGGATCCAGACGAGGTGTCAGGATGAGACTTCCTCACACGCTCACGTTACCCGGAGACACCGTCGCACGATCCAGTGTGTATCGAGTGACCCGGGGGCTTGACTTGTGGCATCCACGACACGCAACACGCCGTGTGTGTGTGTGTGTGTGTGTGTGTGTGTGTGTGTGTGTGTGTCAAGCCGCTCGCAGTGACTTCGCTCGAGTGGAGGAGACGGTAAAGTGTGTGTGTGTGTGTGTGTGCAGCGTGGATGGAAAGCATCCACTAGCTAACGTTAGCCGTCCGGAGAGAGGCGTCGTGCTGCGCTGCGCTGTGGACTACCAGAGGTTTCTTATAGCGGGTGAATAAATAAACAGCCCTGTAGTTTAGAACAGCGTCCCAGCCCGTCTCCGGAGGGGGGTCGTACCTTGACGGAGTCCACGGGGTACATCACCGTGTGCTCCAGCACGCCAGCCACGGCTCCCGCTGTCATGTGGGTCGTCGTGGAGACGTGGGGCGGCAGGCTCTCGTATTCGCTGTCGCCGTCGCCGTCTTCTTTACTCTCAATATGCGCCATGATCTCCAATGTTGCCAGGTCAGCGCACCGTGTGCTCTCATCTCCGTGCATATATGAAGGAGGGACCGGCGGCGGGACCTTACACACGACTAGATAAGAAGTCTTAAAATCGGCGGCATGTCAAGACCACAACATCGTCACACGGGAGCTCCACGACGCCCCACACCACGCCGCCGACTCCCCGGGTGGACGTCAGCGGCGGCCTGGCTCTGTGGACCAATCGGAGCGCGTTCGCGGAAAAACGAGGCGGGTCTTTGGCCGCTGTTGTCCAATCACAAGTTCGGCCCGACCTGACAGTTCACTAGACTTTCACAACTCTGTTTCTGTCTCTCTGTCTTTGAGTTTTGCAACGTATGACTGTATTTCTTCACAAATGTAATTCTTTACATTTGTGAATGTATTTCTCATCATAATTATGCAATAACAAATAAAAAGGTTTTCCTATGTCTTTACATATTGGTGTCGTTTCTGAATCACTTCTAGGTTCATCTATCATGTAGATTTGAATGGAAATAGCACATGCATGCTTTGGATGATAAGTGCATTTAATCTACATATCCAGTAACATCTGTTGAATGGAGTTAGCAACACCCTTCATTCTCTCACACACACACGATAAAGACGTTCAGAATCGTGTTTTGTTTCTTTTAGATAATTTATTTTATATTGTAACCTTTTAGGATCAGTTTTGTGATCACCACATGCAACCCCATTGTTGTCATGTGAACTGTGCTCATGTGATCCGGCCTGGGTTGAGGAGGCCTTGTATCTCCAGCATTGCCTGTTAACTAAGAACAATTAAATGAGCATTGAGGAGCAATTTTCTCTGATGCAATCAAGTAATGAATGTATTGTGAGAATGTTGTCTTTTTAGTTGGTCACAATGTTGGGCTGGTTGACTTCATCACATCTTTGACTCTAAATAATTAATTGTCTGTTTTGGCAACATTCTCCCGTCTCTCTTGTTGCAGGCTACACGTTTACATTTCACCTTCCGATTCAATGGCATTTGTTTTAGACATATTCAGTATCCCATTTTTATTTACTTCACTTCCGTAGAGCTTCATTAGTTCTGACACAATTGGCACAAATAGGATAGAAAAGCAGTCAAGACGCGATTGGTCCATCCTATTCAAAGCACTAAAATTAGTCGTTTCCCCTTAATGATATTAACTTAAAACTGTCTCGAGAACAATACCAGTTCTTGTAATATTGGACCTCAGTGCTGTATTTGATACGGTCGATCATAGCTTATTGATTGACAGGAAAATTGCGTATGGCTATCTGGTACCGCACTGCATTGGTTCAAGTCCTACCTATAAGAAAACCTATTTTGTGGAGGTAACTGTGTTTGTGAGTGAACAGAAATGTAATGTGGGGTTCCCCAAGGATCAATTCTTCTTCTTCTGTTCAACCTTTATCTGCTCCCACTTTTCCAAATTCGGGAAAACAACAATATAGCTTACCACAACTACACAGATAATACTCAAATGTCAAACCTTCATTTCTTTATCCACATGTGACTATGGTCCTATTGAAGTTTCAAGTTTCAAGAAGTTTAATGGTCACATACACATACAGGATATGCAGTGAAATGAAAAAGTGGCGATGCTCAGCAGAATGTGCAACAGAACAAAACAAATATCACAAATATCACAATTGAAAGGAAAGAACGAAATATCTACATATTTCCAGTCTTTACAGCAAAAGGAGCAGTTGTTTCTTTATGAGAAATATGAGCAAATAGGCAATTAAACAGCAAGCACATAGGCAAATAAACTGCAAGCAAATAGGCAAATAAACAGCAAGCAAGTAGGCAAATAAACTGCAAGCAAATAGACAAATAAACAGCAAAAGGAACATAAACAAGTAGGCATATCAACAAGGCAATATGAAAAAAATGTGTATCAAGTTATGTGCATGGGAATGGGCAGTGGGGCCATCAGAGTCCTGATGGCCTGCAGAAAGAAACTGAGTTTTAGTCTCTCTGTTCTAGAAGCATGATAGCTGAGGCGCTTGCCTGACCACAGAAGTTGGAACAGGTTGTTGTTTTTGGGGTGGTGAGGAGGATCCTTCATGATCCTGCAGGCTCTAGTTTGACACCTCCTGGAGTGCAGGTCCTGTAGGGTGGGGAGTGTAGTGCCAGTAGTGTGCTCCGCTGAACGCATTACCCTCTGCAGAGCCCTCCTGTCCTGAGAGGAGCTGTTGCCAAACCAGGCAGTGATGCTTCCTGTCAGGATGCTCTCCACCGCACCAGTGTAGAAGGTCTGAAGGATGCTCCAGGAGTCTCAGAACGTCCTCAGTTGCCTGAGGTGATAGAGGCTCTGCTTCGCCTTCTTCATCAGAGTGTTAATGTGTGTCGTCCAAGATCCTCTGTGATGTGGACTCCCAGGTACCTGAAGCTGCTCAACCTCTCCACAGCAGTGCCAATAATCCCCAGTGGTGTGAAAGTCCTCTGATGTTGCGTTCTCCTAAAGTTCACAATCAGCTCCTTAGTTTTGGAGAAATTCAGCATGACTGTTGTCTTGCAGGCAGGTTAACTTACTCTCGGTAGGACTTCTCATCGTTACTGGAGGTCAGGCCCACCACCACTGTGTCACCCGCAAACTTGACAATGGTGATGGAGCTGGACCTGGCCACACAGTACAGAGAGTACAGTAGGGGACTGAGGACGCAACCCTGGGGATCCACTCATCAAGTGCATTGAGCAAATCAATGTGCCACAATTTCATCCAGTTGAACAAAGAAACAACAGACAAAATAATTTTTGGTGCCAAAGACTAACAAGTGCTTATATATTGAATATATTGAATCTCTATCATCGAAGACTAAAAACCAAGTCCAAAGTTTTGGTGTAGTTGTGGACTGGGAGCTAAATTTTAATAGCCACATAAAGATCAATATAAATACAGTATCACCTGAAAAACAAAGCATGAATTAAAGGGTTGGTATCCAAAGACCTGAAAAAACTTGTCTATGCTTTCATTTTCAGTAGGCTTGACTACTGTAATGGCGTTTTCACAGATCTCTCAAAAACAGCTATTCCAGAATGCTGCTGTGAGAGATTCTGGAGACAATACTCCAGTGCTAAGATCACAGCACTGTCTTCCTGTTTGTCAGAGCATTGAGTTCAATATATCACTAGTAGTGTATAAAGCACTAAATACTAAATGGCTTACCACTAGAGCTCTGAGGTCAACAGTGGCCGGCCAGCTCACTGTTCCCAGGGTTTGAACCGAGTATGCAGATTTTAGTTCCGGAACAAACTTCCAGAACATGCAAGGTCTGCATCAACAATTTTTTCCTTTAAATCAGAGCTCAAAACATTTCTGTTCATCAAAATGCACATCTGCATTTTGTATTTTTCAGGTTTTTTTCTCTCTGTTTACATTTCTCCTTTTCCTTTGTAAAGCACTATGAATGGCCTTGTGTTTGAATGGTGCTGTATAAATAAACTTGCCTTGCCTTATCCACTCACAATATTTGTACAGCAGGTATTCATGGTTAATAAACAACAAAAGTCCACTTCAAGCTCAAATCATGCTGCAGGGTCCACTCCCCGCATTTGCATAATCACATTCATTTCAAAAGACTGTGTTCATGATTATGATTATGACTACCATCAACCGCATGTATCTAACACTCGACTTAACACTCGTCCAAATTAACATGAAGTAAACATTTGACCCACCCATTGGGAATAGACAAGATAAAAGAAAGATCACTTTATTAGTCCACACTTATGGTCACAAACACACAGCATGCAGGAAGTGGTGACCGCCAAACACACACGCATGCAGGGAGGGTGGCCCGCGGAAATGTTGTCTCTGCATTTGACCCATCCTGTATTATGCTGCCCCTCCATGGGCAGCCAGGAGCAGTGGGCAGCCCTTTTACAGCGCCCGGGGACCAGCAGCTCCAGGTCTTGCGTCCACGTCTTTGGTCAGGGACAGGAACTTCACATGTTTTTAATTGGGGTTCTTACTGTGGAAGGAGACCCCGCGGAGCACGGGGAGTACATGCAAACTCCACACAGAAAGGCCGGGAGATCACCCACCTGGGCACCCGAGTCAATAGCGCCCCAGGCGGGAATCGATCCCAGGACCTTCTTGCTGTGAGGCAGCAGTGCAAGCAGACTGCTAGGACCTATTCAATTTGGGTCCAACACCTTGCTGTGGTCTGAACATCTAGGGGATGCAGTGTAATAACATGAGCATCAAACAGCAGCATCATCAGTCCCTTGACAGATTTGCAGAAAACAAAGCAGATGCAAAAACAGTACCTCTGATTGGCCAACTTGTCAGCACTTCATATATCATGGCTTGTTAGGGTCTTAGGATGTTCACTTAATCCTAGCTGGGGAAATGAAGTCAGTCCAGAGAGTCTGGTCAAAAACAGTGCAGCCAAGGAGACCTACGCAACATCTAACCCACTTCCTCCTTGTAAAGTGAAGCAGCCATAGAACTTGGTATCATAAAACTTTTATTACTCAACTCAAATTGCACAAACATTTTTCATTCCCATTCATGTAAACAGTAACACACACACACATATATACATATAAATATATATATATATATATAAATAAATATATATATATATATATACATACACACACACATATACTGTATATATATATATATATATATATATATATACACACACATATATACAAATATATGAGATATATATGGATATGTATGTATATATGCGCGCACACACACACTGGTGTATATATATATATATATATATATATATACATATATATACATATATTATATATACTCGTCTAGCATCAACTTAGGGCATTGAACTGTTGCTAAATGTGGAGCTCAGGGTACCGACTGGGTGGTTGAACCAAACTGTCTTGATTTTTTACATACTGTAAGTCATGAACAGGGAACAAGAGAAGTTATGGTAATTTCATAGGCAAGGTACAGTGATATGACAAGGGCAAATATTGCACTGTTTTAGCTCGTTGGGCTACCTGTCCTGCAATAAATATTGGCAATTGATTCGACATAAAGAAAGAAAGATTGACATTGAAATGGATAAATAAATAAAATGTACATACAGTACCTTACATTCTAATGCATTTCCTCTTCTGCCCGTATTCATTATGCTGTGTTCGTAAGGATATGTGGGAGAAAAGGAGGTATGAAAGACAAAGTCATCTGTGTGTGTTGTGATCATGCACCTTACAAGGCAAAAAGGCAAGTGTACCCAAAGAAATAAACATCTTGAAGAGTGCGAGAGTTTACCAGGCCATCGCGTCATGGGTAGTCATGTGAATGTCTTCCGTCAGATGTGCTCCTATTGGTAAGTTAAATCACATTTGTGGCAATCACAAGTCCTTAAATATCAAAATAAATACCCCCAGCCCCCCTCTCAAAAAAAAAAAAAAGGCTACATCAAATGTTAAAACCCCAAGAGAAAAGACACCAGCAATCCTTGTACAGCTTTCCCCCACCAGTCTCAGTAGCAACCTTCCAGTCCTTCTCCCATCTGGGTCCAGGAAGCAAGCATCAGAGCAGCTGTGCAACACAATAAAAGTAAAGTCTGAGCGTCTGCATTCAGGGGAGCGGGGACTTGGTGTGCGGGAACGCGTATGTCAGACATGCTTGCGCATCAGGGCTAGAGATCTCGGAGCGAGCCAGGGGTTGAGTGTGTCTCTCATAGGGTGATGGGGAGGGCGGGCCCGCCGAGACCCGCCTCCAGCCACGGCACCGAGGAGGGCGAGCAGTGCTGCGCCCCCCGCTGGTGGAAGCGGCGCAGGCGCAGCACGTAGAGCAGGATGGACAGCAGCACCACCAGGAAGCAGGCCAGGAACAGGTAGTGGTTGTTGACGATGGAGAAGCTGTGTCGCCAGTGGGAGTGTACGGCCTTCAGGCTCTCCTGCTGGATGTCCCTGCACGGTGGCCGTCAAGAGCACATTATATTAGCCCAGCTTGGCACACAGTTCAGCGTAAGATCACAAGTTGCTTCCCGCTGCCCAAAAACTAAATGGGGGATGGAGGACAGAGGAGTGGTTCTCACCTCAGAGGCAGGAAGCGTGTCCGGTACAGGATGGCTCCCAGAGTCCACTGGACCTCCTTGTCGTAGACCAGCAGGGCCGTCTTGAGGTTTTTATAGTCGGCGGGGAAGGAGAACCCCGTGTGGAACACCTCATGCATCCACGCAGACTTAAAACACTGGTACCTGGGCAGGAGGTCACGCGATCACAGAGACAAACGAAAGGAAATGAATGAATACGTTAGGTTGGTGACTGCTGCCATCGAAAACGTTTAAAAGCCATTAAAGTGAGTTATTTAAAAAGCTTAGCCCCACAGCACCTTACACTTGTGCAAGCAGCCAGGCAGCGTTTGTAACCTTAAACCGGGCTTTTAATGTACAACTGGGGAAACCTTAAGCCGCGATAAGTCGAGACCAGCGAAGGTGTCCGGTTACTTTGTGTGCCTTACTTTAGTCTGTGAAGGTCCGCGTGTGATGCATACAAGCCGTCGTCAAAGCGCTCCTTCAGGGTCTTCCACTGGGTCGCACAGTAGCTCTGAGGAACACCAATAGAGTCAGTCACAGCGGGTCCAAGACAAAAACTACAGCATAACCAGTCCATTGTTAGAGCTGCACTCCTGGGCAGCTCAATTGGTAGAGCATGCCGTTAACTGTTTGAATGTTATACTATACGTGCACTCATAGCATTGTGAGAAACTGGTTAAAAGTGTCCACCAAATGGCATATTTTACCCTGGTTCACTTTTTAAATTAATCTTGATGGGAACATAACCTCCCAGTGTAAACGACAATAGCCTTCAGGTGTTCAGTTGTGCTTCAAACTCATCCACAATAACAACACTGCGGGGAACTAACTTTAATCAGTTGGTTGGCTGCCTGACAATACGATCAACATTCACCATAATGAGCCATGAGGGAACGCTGTGTTATCATCTGACAGATAAGCACCTGGGAGGGGGGGGGGGGGGGGGGGGGGGGGGGGGGGGTTGTTTTGTTTATTTTACCTTGGCAGCCTGTGCATATTTAGTAGCATTATAGTCCCCGCCCATGCGCAACACGTCCTCCGTGCAGTAGTAGAACTCGGAGAAGCCGTAGAACTGGCTGTTGCCGTAGTCGATGGCCGGCTGGTAGACGCTGTCCAGCGAGGTGTGCGTCTCGTTGCTGCGGTTGAGGAAGGGCTGCAGCAGCAGCCGGCAGCGGTCAAAGTCCCCGGTGCCCCGGAGGTGGAGCCGCTGCGCGGGCGGGCCCACCTGGTCCTGCAGGTCGATGGGGAGACACGGGTCCAGCAGGGGGGACTCGGGCTGCTCCCCCACATGCTGGCCCAGGAGCCTGGAGGAATGCACAATGTACATGAGCAGAGGAGCCCCCCGGTCCGGGCGATCAGCCCATCATAACCATCTCTCCTGCAGCTTCACTGGAACATCAGTCACCGATCAACACGATATACCCATCAAAACCACTTTGTTGTGCCAATGCTGCGGAAGAGCGTTTTCAAGTGAGTGCACCTGCCAATCACGCAAGTGTAAACAATGGCAATTGTGGCACTTTTGTCTTTTGGACAAAATGTGCATTTGGCCGCTGTCCTGCTGGGGGAATTCCTCAGAATTCTGCTAAATCGCCACAACAAAGTGCTGAATTATGACGGTATGGGATGTTTTAGTGACCGACGCTGGCATTGTGCTTTCATTGTTGATCCCACGTGGGGAAACTAGTAGGGTGTCACAGTGAGAAGTGCTGGAATAGAAATGAAAAAGAACAGGAGGTTAAAGCAAGCTCCAGTCTGGGTCAGGGAGCGGTGGTCCTCACTTGTTGCGCGTGGCCATGCTCTGCAGGAGGCTCTCCTCGTACCGCTGGCGCGCCGCGTTGCCCCCGAAGCCCAGGAAGGTGGAGACGTACACGCGGTACACGTGCTCCGTGCGGTGGGCATCGCAGCCCAGGTTGAACTCCGCCAGCAGGTTCTTGGCCACCTCCTCCTGGGGAGAAACGGCGGAGGTCAGTGCCCAGGGAACGGCAGGCGCCTCAGTGGCGCGCCCTAGTGGCTGCACTATCAGGATAATTAAATAGCATGTGGCGGAAGGCCAACACTAATCAAAACAACAGTAGTATGCAATCGCCTTTAACACAATAAACAGAATTACAACAGAACAATCGTGATTGCATTTTTTCCACTAAGGAAAGCTTAAATGGTGTCTAACTACTTCAGCTTACAGTGGGCCATCAATAGAGTTGAATGGAGAGCCCTTCATCATCATCATCATCATCATCACAGGACACAACAAAAGATGCAAACTGGTTTAACCAGGTAATGTGGAAGGTGGGAGGGAGGGAAGGAGAAGAGGGAAAAGGGTTAAGTGGCAAAGAAATCAAAAGAAAAAAAGAACTGAATTGGTTTGGTGGATAATAACCTGTTGTGGAGAAGCAAAGCTTACAGTTTGGGGCACTTCGTACGCTATCTGCGTGGACACGCCGCCCATGTCCAGGACGCCCGCCGTCCTTCTCCTCACCAGCGCCTCCTGCTGGTCGCTTGCGCCTGGAAGCTGCACCTCTATGACAGCCTGGCCGTCTGGAAGAACACACAAGCCACTGAGCACACACGCACATCCGAGCAGCCGTGAAACATCGCACAGGGAATGGAACAATGCCATCTTCAGAAGAAAACCATTTAACACTACAGACATGGAAAACAATGTGAATGTTTTTACCATTGTGTACGTGGTTAAACCTTCCGAGTACAAAGTTTATCCCAATCCATGCATAGACACCTGAAATAAGAAGTGTTACAAAAAAAGATTAGTAATTGGATTAAAATGATTGAACCGTATTGAACCATTTAATAACCGTTTATTCAGGCAGCTTACCTTCCTGCTTCCCAGAGATGACTTCCACGTGGGAATCAGAGAAGAGGAAGTCAAAGTGGACAGGGATGTCTGTCCGCAGGTCCTCAAGAATCCCTTCCTGTTGTCTAAAATAATAAATAAAAACAATTAAAAAGGTTGTGATAATGAGGTCAGGGACACCTGAATACTTGGTGGCAGGAGTTTGCGGTGGGACTCTCGTGGCCCGGGTGAGCTGACTGTACCTTTCTGGGAGAATCCTCATTCCAGCGGTGCACAGGATGTACAAGGGCGTCTCCTGGTGCTTGTTCTTGGGAATGTGTTGGGCTGCAAAGCTCAGCAGAGGGTAGATGTAGTCGCTGGACTTCTCTGGTGTTGTGGCCAACTCAGAGATTCCTAAAAGTGAAAGAGGTGAACGTGAGCGATGTGTCCACCGCACAACATTAATATCAAGCACCCAGGTTTAGGGGCAACAAAAACCTCTGTAAAATCAGACACAAATTAATACCAGAGGGATGGAGATTGTTCATTTGCATTTATATCAATGCAATTTGAGACTGTTTAACGATCAGTCTATATCAATTCCACTCTCGATATTTTCCTATTCAGGGAGTCTGTGACTTTTTGATGTCTGAACAGAATAAACGATATCTGAGCAAAAGTAAACAAGCTGTTTACTTTTGCTGGGAGCTCGCTTCCTGAGTGCTCTTGTAAAATGCATATTTTAAAGGCTCATTATTCCGGTTTTGTATTTCTCTGTAATGTAGCACAGTGTTACAATGTTACTTAGATCATTCTTTCTCAGCCCTGGAATTCAAACCATTTTCTGATGCCCCAAAAAAAACATATTTCAATAACAAAATTAATATCATAGGCGTGCGACGACTAATCGATGAACGGCCTGAACTAACCACAACTAGTCGACAAGGAAAATCTTTGGTCGGGGGCAGCCCTACTAGAGACATAACGTTTCGTTATAGGACCCGCAAGTCTCAATAGCAGTAGCAATAAGCTTGACCTTATTAATTTTCAGGCTTTGAGACATTTGGAACTGGGTGCTTATGGAAACGGGTCTCGATCCCCAGCCGTAGTTAAGGCTTCTATGATAAGTGAGTTAACCAGTTAGTTACAATTCGCCTTTAGAGTAAACAGTGGACACTTTGAGGATACATCTTCTGACTAGGGTAGCTCATAGTCATAAAGAAAAGAAGATGTGTGGGCAGGCCCTGACTTCATTGTGAAGTTCAGTGTGTGGACTTGCCTGGCTTTATCTTCATCACCACTGGCTTGCGGTGCTGATCCCTCATTTGCCGGATGTCTAGAAGTTCGTGAGGATTTCCGTTGTGGCGGGGCCAGCAGTAAACAAACACCCTGGAGCCACTGCTCCCACAGTCCACCACCAGGCCGTAGTTCAAGTTGGGGTTGCTGGTGTCTGTGGCCTCAACGTTTGTGGCTCTCGCCAAGTGTCTTCAGGGGACAGAAAAACAAAACACAACTTGTTACCGGTGTGGCTTCAGTAAAATACACAAAGATGTGGAGCGTGTTGCGTGCACTCAAGTTTACCTGTGGAAGTGACTTTCCTCTGTAGTCCAAGTGGCGTGTCCCTTTCCTATAAAAAACAACAGGTACAGGAGTCCCACCAGGCACACAACCAGGCCAATGTAGACCAGCTGTCTGGCGGAAGGCTGGAGGATCCGTGGAAGGACCTGGGACGACAGACTAAAATGCCAGGAGGCTGGGAACAGGCAGGAGATGCTGATCCTGTGAAACACAGAAGGAAGGCGGCTGGTTACGGTCAGTGAGAGCTACATCTAGTGTTGCGCGTCAACGTGCCGGTCGTACACACCTTCCCATGGCGACGGACTGATCTCTTAGTTAATAAATAAACACGTCGGAGCAGTCGAGCACAGACGCGAGGAGGGTTGACTCGGTCCAGGGAACCTTTGGGTTTTCTTCATCGTAAACCATGATCCGGACCTAATAATAATGACAGTTCGGTCTCATGACTTCTGGGGGCTGGATAGATAAAAAATACAATATTTATAAATGAAACCGGGGAACGCCACGCTAGTATGCGTCATAACGCGTCAACACTTGAAACCACTGGCTCGGCTACGTGCTAGCTCGCTAGCTACCGAGAAACCACTGGAAACGACTCGACACGCCAAACCAACGCTACGAGGCTTGTGGATATAACATAACATCGTAATGTTAACGTGTTGGTGTTAATGTTAACTTGACTGACTTATGTATTTATTAACATTAAGCTCACCCGGCCAGATGCGAACCGCTGCTTCGCCCCGCGACCGTCGCAGGTCTCCGCGGAGTGACGTGGCGCGGGGTGCGCTCGATTTCCCACTTGGCCTTGACCAAAACAGGTACACTCGGGCAGGCGGGGTCCTTTCCCCAGGTCCATTTACATCCATGAAGAAAAGTACACATACAACTGCTTAAAATCTCTTTTATTTTCCCAGTATGCAGGTAAAACATCATTTGGCATGAAAATGTATCTTTATTTTAAGGTATATCTGTATTTGTGAAGGCCACTTACAATACAAAAAGGACAGTTTATACATTATTGCACTCTTGCAGAAATTAAGACAGATTTAGAAAGAAAATATCACTTGAATGCTTTTACTTTTTTTACGCATAGAGGAAGGGAACTCCTTGTCGACGCTGAATAAGCAGGTTAATTATTCAAAACAAATCCTTTAAAATCACTGGTGAACACAGTAAATTCACTGCGATCAAAGTGCTACAGTATTTTTTTTCTTACACGTTGAAATACGTAACATCCATTTATTAAGTTATTTTGAGTTTACATTTGTGTGATTCCATTTTTTGAGGAATCTGAATTGCCATTGCTTTTCAGAGTTGCTTTATGGTTGATCCACTGGGAAAACCCTCCCAAGATGGAGATGATTTGCATGTTTCGATTTGACTCGTCACTGTGCAGGCTTAAGTGTCTTCCTGGGGGAGGTTGTTTTGTTCTGTCCGTATTCTAAAGGAGAATGAGATATGAACATGGACATACACATTACAACTGAAACAGTCAGTAGCACAACTATCACAGACAAGCAACTCACTTAAATCTTTGAGGGTTAAACGATTCAACTCCTCCTCCAGTTGCTCACTGGTGACATCGAAGGTGTGAGTGGGCACGCTGGGCAGAGAACTCAGCAGGGTGCCTGCCCCTTGGCCGGGCTCCCTGGCGGGCACCAGGGGGGTGGAAGGTACAGCAGGTAGGGTCCCCGAGATGCCCTCAGTCTTAGCGTCCTCCATCAAGGCTTTGAGTTCTTCCTCCAACTCGTCCACGTTTTCATCTGCCAAGACGTATTTGTGTTAAACATCTCAACTTATTCACTCAACAGCAGAAATTAAGACAATATAACTTGACAAAAAAATGATATGGTAAACCGTGCACCTGAACTGGCCACTCCAGCGATGGTCTGGTTCACTTCATCTTGAACATCGCACAGCTGGTGAAAGACAGAACACACATGTAAGCATGGCATTATGAATTGAAACACAAAGGCAGAAACAAGTCACTGAAACATGATGGCTACCTCCTGGATTTGATCCACAAGGCTCTCTGCGCCTTCAACCGTCACGTCACTCAATGAGAGTCGCAGGGCTGCCACCCCGGTCTGATACGCCTGCATAACCTAGAAGACCCCAGCGCAGTGACATGCACACACATCAGCACAGTGCTGGCATAGACAGATATGAGCACAGTGATTCATACAGCCATGTTAAGCTGCTGAACATTGAAGGAAATGCCTGGCCATGAGAGAATAGAATAACATGTTATTAACCTTCTTACCAGTTTATCCGTCTGTGATTGGGCAATTCTGTCCAATATTCCTCGAATGGTCTCGAGTTGTGCAAACAAATTGTCTGTTCTCTTCTCAACCCTCTTGCGTCCCCTCAAACACCGCAGGGCCTGTGAAGCACAAGGTATTTTATGAGTAGCTAAAGAGAGAATAGATGTGCCTGGTTACCGGCCCTGACACTGTGCCAAAGTTGTGTAGCCAACTGAAATGGATTCTGCCTAAGGAAGTATCCTTAAAGTCTATGGATTCGGCTATTGAAGCTGTTCTGAAGATCAGTTTTGAATATTGGCGCAAAAATCAACAACAGAGGGCAACCACACTAGCGGAATAGTTATACGATTGGTGATCCATTTCTGAAAAGGGCTTAGACAGAAGAAACTTCACACTGAATTAGGGAATTATAAAGTGAAACTAAGGAAATTCAGGATGATTACCAGGCTATAAATGGAAAAGGACTGCGCATGTGTGTGTGTGTGTGCATGTGCGTGCGTATGTACAACATATGGGTTTTGGTCATGTCATGTGAAACCTGAGACTTCTTCTTGTCTCGCAGCAGCAACCTCGCCTCCTCTGTGCACCTGCAGATGAATCACACACCCTAGCATTAGCAGGGGGTTACAGATGGGCAACTGACCTTGGAGAGCACGGATAGTACAATGTGACCCAAGCCACCGTGTCTGACCCCACCAATAACCCCAGTAGCTGCTCCACTGAGACAATTAACTAAGTGGAGTAGTTTGGTTAACTGATAGCACACAGCTGCTGCTTTGAGCCTAGTCCCACAAAAGAAAAGGCTCACTAGCTCGTTCATAACAGCAGCAGCCTTCACACCATAGTTAAAATGGAGTGATTTTTATATTCCACATACAGCAGGGAATCGGCTCAAAGCTCAACCTTATGGCAGTGGTTCTCAAACTACATTTTACTAATGTAGGCCTACCCTCTCTAAGATATTTTTTCAGCAAAGTAAAACTAAAACTATTCATTCGTTTTCTGAAGGTGGACATTTTATGGTTCATGTTCCGAGTACCCCCTGCAATCCTTCAACGTACCCCCACTTGAGAAAACTGCCTATAGGATTCAAAAACTAGGTATGCGCCCCCAACAAACGGCTACAATTAAAGATGAACAAACAAACAAAATCAACATATAGATTGGGCTGCTTCTGAAGTATGTATATTTATATGTATAATGTATATTAGAGTTGGCTTACTTATCTGCCTCAAGACCAAGTACGTTGATGCGTTCATCTAGCAGTTTCTCACTGCGCTGGAGCTGGTAGATCCCTACGTCCACATCGCTGGCAGGGGACACCCGATTCTGCCCAGGCTGAGAAAACTTCACTATCTGTCAGGATGGAATCAGATGAGGAAAATAGTCACAACTGTTTGACACAGACAGTACATTAAAGGTGCACTGTATATGCAAAGATGAATATGGTGTTTGCCAAAGTATTTTTTTACAAAGACATTAACTCACATAGTGCTGATGGTTCAGACAGCATACTTTGTTTTACAGAAAGCTTTTTAAATAGCTTTCTGCAAAAGGAAAATAAGCTATCGGCCCATCAACACTACGCAAGTTAAAATCTTTGTAACAATACTTTGACAAACACCATATTAATTTTTGCATATAGATCTGTTTATTTCTTCACTTCTCAATGACTTATTGCACCTTTAAGTATTAAAAAAAGTGTATTTTTCAAATACACTTTGACGTGCCATCAACCCTTACCTTCTCACCCTCATGCAATGAGACTGTACACATCTTTTCCCTCTGCAGCTGCAGGAGAGCCATACACAGGGTACTCTCTTCCGGGCACACATCAGAGGACAGCTCACAGAGCTCTTGGAAGGACAGGAGAGAGCGGCTGGAGAACGCACTAGCCCTGTACGCCTCCAGCAATTCCGCTGCCTTTTCCTGCAAGGTGGAGCCTGTTGCATTAATATTGACAGTGTGTGACACACACACACACACACACACACACACACACACACACACACACACACACACACACACAAACTTACACTTTGTTCAGAGTATTCAGTCAACATACCTTTACTAGGTCTATTACCACAAAGGACTCTTCCTGTGGGAACCGGCTACTCCCAAGAAGAGCGGAGAAGGTCCACTTCAGAGGCTTCACCAGTAACAGTGACACACCCCAGGACAGCCAGCCGGAGTCCACATTGGCAGCAAACTCGGACTCCCTCTGTAGCTTCCCACATCTGAGAGGTAAAAGGTGCCCTATTATACCACAAGGTGTGACACTACCACTTGTGATGTCACTTTGTCACAATGACAATTTTAGTCACATGTTGAAACGTCTCGTAATGGCCAATCACGCTCACGCCTGGTGGTATAATAGGACCCCTTTAAACAAACGCAATATGGACCCTGCTGGTTACCAGGGAAGTAACGAAGTACACTGTACTTAAGTCGATTTTTCAGGTATCTGTACTTTACTTGAGTATTTTTTGGACAACGTTTTTTACACAAGTATCTGTACTTGTACTGCAGTAAACCTGGATGTATATACTTTAGCCAGCTCTGGGGCTGAGAGAGCTACCTGGCCATGCACTGCAGCACCGTGCCCAAGCCCAGGGGCAGCGTCCCGTTCCTCCTGAACACCGCGTTGAGCTGCTCCAGGCTGCAGCTGACGGCCCCCCGCGCCCGCCACGTCCGGACCACCAGAGACGACCAGAAGTCCATCTTGCTGTCCCAGTCGCTCGGGTTCACGTCTCGATTCTCCTTGAAGTCGGAGAACAAGAAGTTCATCCGCTGGTCGTCCTCCCAGTCATCCGGGAAAGATGTTTTCATCGTGTTGGCCATCTTCTCTTATCTTTTGCTCTTTAACCCAAAACGTGAAAAATGGATGAGTTGTTGCGCTCATCCATATATATACAGTATATATCTACGAGGAGCTAGCGGGCTGCGGAGACTCCGCTAGGTCTCCACTAGTTTCATGGCTGCTTGAATATAAACTACGACAATGGAAACAATACGTAGATGTACACAAAGTAAGGCGATGAAGGATGAGGGGGGATCTTGACACGAGAAGCACACTTCACTCCGACAAGTGTTAGCTCACGGTAGCTAGGCTAAAACATCAACAACAACAGCAGCATCAGCAGTGCGCTTAGTTGGAAATGCAGAGCTGTGGCGGGCAGGCGGAGCTTAAATGCTGCGCCAATGTATCCGCGACACGTGAACACGAGAGGTCCGATGTTGCAAAGCACGCGCACCCAAACGTTTCGTTTTTGTTTCGCGACAACAACACGACAGCTAGTTGTTGTGTTGTTATTGTGTTGTTGTGTTTATCGTGTTGTTGTGTTGTTGTGTTTATCGTGTTGTTGTGTTGTTATTGTGTTGTTGTGTTTATTGTATTATTGTGTTGTGTTTATTGTGTTGTGTTTATTGGGGTCGCCTGGTCAGTTGGAGCATGCATGGAAAAACACCTTATTTTTACACTTCATCTTTATTAATTTTATGTAAACATTGGCCAACAAATTCCGAAAAAAAGTTTTGTGTAAAGATGAACATTCATTTAATTAATTTATGATGCAAGTTTCTTACATCTTTAAATATAAAGTGCTGATCATTTCAAATGTTTTCATGGTTTTGTGAGGCTATGTAGAATAACCTAAGCTGTACACAGGACACATACCACTGAAGCTTAGACATATACTGTATGTGCTGCATTCTGACAGGAACATGTGGGTCATAAGTCATGCTATTAACGATCCTCATAACATACAATGGGAAAATAAGTATGTATCTCAATTCTTACATTGTATTATACATTTAAGTCATTAAGCAGACACGCTTATCCAAAATGACTTACAAGTGAGGCTGATAACAATAAAAGTATACAATGAAACCGAAAATTGGTATCCTGGAAATAATTGATTATTGATGAACACAAAGATTACAGAAAGTCACGATTAGTTTGTTGCATAACAAGTTAAGCATACTTTGGATTTCAGTTATTAAGCGGCATGCTTAATAACTAGCACGGTTGCTACACAGGTGTGCTAATTTATTGTAAGTATCCAAAGTATTTTAACCATCCATTCAATGTGAATAGTTAAAGCACATGCACACAATTTATATAGAGTATACAATAAATGCCATTATAGAGTATACAATATAGCATAAAGTATACAATATAGCATTAAAGAGTATACAATATACAGTATAGCATCATCGTTTACAAAACAATGGAATGATGATGCAGTGATCTGACACACACATGTATGTAATTAGTTGTCCAATATTATTGCATAAGAATATAATTTAAAAACAAACAATTTGGTTAGTTGTCTCAATTTGAACATTGGTTGAGACGCTTTCAGTCAGATTGGCTCAGGCAAGTTGCAGTCCCTCTTCTCGGCATGGCACACGCTTCTAAATGCTTGTTTCGACACGTTTACGTTTAGCGTAAACAGTGTCCTCGATGATGTTCTTCTACTTGGCACTGAGGTCCACCAGCAGGTGCTGATAGGCCAGCGAGGTCCCCTTGAAGCTGGCCACCAGTAGGATGTCCTTGTTGTCCACGGACACCAGGCTGAAGGCGCGTGGCGCTCGCATGTTCAGCTCCTGGAAGGGCTGGAAGCGCTGCGTCAGGTCGTCCCACAGGTACACCCGGGAGAAGGAGAAGTCGCTGCCCAGCAGGAGGTACTGCCGCAGGCCCACCGTGAAGGGTACACCGCCATGGAGCCGCGCGACGGCAGCGTCTGGATCTCCACGAAGCGCTGGCCCTCCCAGCGCAGGACCTTGGAGTCGCCGATGAAGCGCGTCAGGCACAGGTAGAGCACCTTGCGCACCCAGAAGTGCTTCACCATCTGCACGTCGGCCAACTCCGTGATCTGGGAGTAGAAGGTGAACTGCTTCTGGCCACGGTTCCACTGGTAGATCACCGGCGGCTGGGAGGCGCTGGAGAGGATCAGGTGCTGCCGACCGTTGTTGGCGTCCAGGAACTCCACGTGTGTGTCACGATGCCACGGGTGCAGGGACTGGTGGGAGTAGAAGCCGTTGCTGTTCCAGCGGTAGATGCTGGTGGAGCCGGCCTTGGAGCTGTCGGCCACCACAAAGTACCACTCCTCGTCCAGCTGGAAGGTCTCGATGAAGTTGGGCTTGCGGACCCGTGTGCTGTCAATGTCTTGGATCTTCACAAAGCGCTGCGGGTCGTCCGCCCATCTATGAGACATCAGGAAAACTGATCATTACAGACAAGCAGAGCCATGATTAATCACCACGTTATGTTCCACAAAAGAATGATACCCAATACACTCTCCAGTTAAATCGTTCACCTAAAACCATCAGTGATTTTAATGCAAGTTGAGCAGTATTTCCATCAATGCTTCTCAAATTCTTACTTGTAGATGTGAGAGCCTCCAAAAAGTTGGGCCACCACCATGTAGAGTGTGTTATTTATCACCACCGGTTTGCAGTACACAGCAGAGCGGGCTGTAAGAGAAACACTATTAAGATCTATTGCTTCTGCATTCATCTTAAATGGTAAATGGACATTTGAATAGCTTTTATCCAAAGCACTTTACAGTTGCCTGACATTCACCCATTCATACACCGACGGCGGTGTCAATCATGCAAGGTAACAACCAACACATCAGGAGCAGTTAGGGTTAGGTGGTGTCTTGCTCAGGGACACCTTGACACTTAGCCTGTTGCCAAACCCGCTATTACCTCCTGAGCTACTGCCGCCCCACCTTTACACACTAACTCTATAGTAACTCACAGGTGATGTTGTGATAATTTTTGAAGATCATCTCCACATGGTCCCAGACATATAGCGTGCAGAAGCCTGAGTCGGGCTGAGCAAAGACCACAAACTGGTCGTTGTTGAACTCGTAAGACTCCACGGACACCGACTGGAAACTGAAGGTTTCATAAACTACAAAATCTAAAAGAGAGGGAGAGAGAGTCATACTTGCTGACCAAGATATTGAAAAGAAAATCCATTATGTTTTGACCCCACTTAGCTTAAAAGGACTCCTATTAAACCACCAGCTGTGAGTGTGATTAGCCATTCCAAGCGGTTGGTCCACCGGTTGGAATGACCCCCACTTGACATCACAAGTGGGAGTGTCCACCCAGATGTACGGTGGATAGATCAGCCTACCAGCCTACCCAGTGGACTGTAGCAACTGGTAGGCTGATCTATCCCGCATACTTCTAGGTGCACACTCCCACTTGTGATGTCAAGTGGGGCCATTGGAATGGCTTGGAATCACACCCACACCTGGTGGTTTAACAGGAGTCCTTTAGGTATGAAAGGGATGGGGGACGACTGGGAGGTCAAACCTGCACTGATGCAGTTGAAGTCACGTGAGGTGAGGTCGTGGATCCGCCGTCCCTGGAACTCAAAGGGACTGGCGCAGTAGATGGCCGGCACGGAGGTGTTGGTCTTCTCCATCCAGTCCACCAGCCACTTGATCTTACAGTCGCAGCGGAAGGAGTTACCACGTAGGTCTCTGGATACGGCACAGCAACATGTCAATGGTAAATGGATTGCATTTATATAGCGCTTTTATCCAAAGCACTTTACAGTATTGCCTGACATTCACCCATTCATACACCGACGGCGGTGCCAACCATGCAAGGTAACAACCAACACATCAGGAGCAGTTAGGGTTAGGTGGGGTCTTGCTCAGGGACACCTCGACACTTAGCTAGGAGGCGGAGCCCGGGGATCGAACCAGCAACCTTCCGGCTGGCAGTCTTTCTAAAAAAAACACTTATGCTGAGGTGTTCAATATCTTGTATAGGTGCACTACTGCACTGTGCGTGTAAAGTGAAAATCCAGGACAAACAATCGATTATTAATATGGGCGAGGCTGATACTGTATGTGGCTGTGCAACTAGGCCTACATATTCAATTTCAGAATTGTTTTACGCTCCCAATAACGTGTGTGTGTGTGTGTGTCCCGGCAGTGAACGATGGTGTTTATGCTGACCCACCAAGCAGTAAAGTGTTTCACTCGCACTCACAAATCTGTTAGGATGTCGAGGTGCTGGAAGAGCTCCCTTGGCAGCAGCTGCAGGTTGTTGTTGGACAGAGAGCTGGAAGATTCAGCAGGAAGAAGACATGATCAGTGCTTGCAAGAGTGCTGATTCATAACAGACACATGCACACACACACACACACACACACACACACACACACACACACACACACACACACAATGTTTGACACTGAAATGTAAATCTTTTAATGTTTAATATTGAAAGAAAAACATTGATAAATATCGGTCATGAAACAATGTTCGTTAATTACAGATATCAAGTTAATGCTAGTCTATTTCAATAGGAGAAAGGTGATACTTAACAGATGGGTCAAGGATTTGAGGCCTCTGAAGGTGTGCTTGGACAGAGCTTGGATGTCGTTATTCTCTATGAACCTGACGGACAGAGTCAGCTTTCAGACATTCACTCATATTTCACAAAATAATGAGACTTTTTTCTTGACTAAATATGTAAAACATGCTGGTGTATTATTATTATAATTACAATTCTTCTTCTTATTATTATTGTTATATTATTGTTATTATTATTATTATTATTATTATTATTATTATTAATAGTAATAATAATAATATTAACAATAATATAGTAATAATAATTATTAATAATAATAATAATAATAATAATAATAATGATAATAATTTATTCATTTGTACAGAGAAACATTGACAGTTGCAGAAGCAGTGACCAATGTACTTTACACGTGTTTATAGCCGAAGCTAACCTCACCAGTACCTTGATGGGCATTGATAGTTCTGATCGCAGTCATTAAGAATACCTGTTACAGTTTTAAAATATTAAAATCAGTGCGTATAATAAGGGCCATTTCAACCAGGTCCGTCAATACATCAAATAGTTTGTCAGTAGACCCTTTCCAGAGATCACCAGTAGCAGGGTAAAGTAACTTCCTGTTCCTGTAATTTTAACATTATTCTTCTTCTTATAACATTACAAAAAAGTATAAATATTCATGTAGTTTAAATATACTCAACATATGTATTAAAGCCATGTTATTAGTCATTATTACATTATTTGTAATCAACACAATGAAATCTGAAATAGTTACACTAGAACTGAAATAATGAATTGATGAAGGAGATTGCGCCAATGATCATCTTCCAGGATAGAAGCCATGGGATGGAGGGATATTCCCTGGTGACTTAGTCAGCATCATCCAGTCCCATTCTGCCTTTGTGTGCATCATAGGGAAGATGAATTACAACACGTGCACTGCACACAGACGCCCTGGAAGAGGCTAGCCATGACAATATGACTTTATTAGCATTCACAGTGGGTCGCTGGTTCTCTCCTTTAGTGCAGGGGCTGGGGATGCTTGGGCTGCGATACGGTCGCTCTGTAAGGCTTGATGCACGGTGTTCTGGGGAGAGCTAAAGCCTCATTCAGATGTGTTTTAGCCTGTAGTGATAGCACAAATGTATAATGTGGAAGAAATCATTCTACTTAAAATCCTGGCAAACCTTTTGATACCACTGGAGCCTGAGGACTTCTTATTTACGTTACTCTCTTTCCTTTCCTTCCTTCCTTCCGTCCTTCCTGGAGGTCCTCAAATACCAGGTGGCTGCTTGGAGTGGGCGGAGCAAGCCCCTATTCCATTTTCTAGTTCCAGAAATCTATGTATTTATGTCCCAGACAGGGACATATCAGATATTAAACTGATAGCGACAGATACCACATTTGATTCTAGCCAAAAGGCCAGAGAAGTGTTTATGACTGCTCCTGACTCTTGAAGTACAGCAGACACCGTGAAGCCTGTTGTAGCGTGAGTCACACTTACAGGTACTGGAGGTGGGACAGACCAGAAAAGGCATCATCTGCCACACGAGTAAACGTATTGGAGTTCAGCAGACTGCGGGAAAACAAAAACAAGACCAATACAAACCCAGACGTTAATAACTGATGGTGGCATTAGCCCCTCCCCCTTGCCACCTTTAGTGGCTTTGCTGGGCTCCTCCCACTCACAGAACACGCAGGTAGATGTTTGTAGGAACCAGTTTATTGGCGTGTTGCAGAGACGTTACAGCCAGAGCAGGTGTTACATGCGGACATGTCAGAGCTGTCCCTGAGTGTGTGTGTGTGTGTGTGTGGTGATAGTTGGTTTAACCTGGGGGCCTTGATAAGTCAATGCACCACAGGTGTGCAGCCTCACCCAGCCACAGACTAATCAGCCCCGGGCCAGGTGAGGCTAGCCACACACACACACACACACACACACACTTCACACTGGTGAAAAGAATGTGTATTTAATTACTTGATTTATGTGCAAAATAGTGTTAAGTAGCAGGGCCAGCCTTGTGCAAACAAATCTGTTTTCATCAAGATTTATTTTTCTGGATAGTCTGGCACAACACCAAAACAAAACACAAAAACACACAATGCATCCCCTTATAATACCCCCCCCCCCCCTCCCACACACACACACACACACACACTTGATTGCATTGGAGGCCAACAAGAGTGCCTTTGTGTGAGTGGAAGGGAGCTGAAGGGAGTCAGTCATTGGTGACACTGACACTGGTCCAGAGCCACTTTACTCTTATTACTGCAATGTCACCACTGTGTTCGATAGCCATTCATTTCTAGTGGCCGTCGTACTCCCATTGTCAACGTTAGCAAAGAAAGACAGCCGTGTTGGCGCAAACAAACTACACACGGCATATAAATATATCTCTTATAAATATAAATGTCTCTAACTCTTTTTAAAGTTTCAGCCACCAAGAAAGCGAAAGTGGACTTGAAGAAATTATGCAAGAAGTTAAAGAGTTCCATCAAATCCAGGAGGGAACAGACCACGGTAGAGACTTGAGTACTGATGGACCATGTGTACCATGTGAGGTTATTATGCAACCATGAAGACGTACTGTAGAGGGCAGGGGTCCAGGAGAAGAGAGTACTCACAGGAACTGCAGCATTTGCAGATGAGAAAACGCTCCCTCTGGGATGGTGGTGAAGGCTGCGTTCACCATTGTCCTATTCCAACATGAACACATCGTTAATAATAACGTTTGAGTCACAAGCAAAAAAGTAACAATGCTTATTTGGTTCATGGTATTATGGGGTGAGTTGTTATTTTTTGTATTCTCTGTTTTCTTGTTTTGTTCTGGGGTTTTTTTGTTTGTGTTTCTGGAACTGAGTATAATACTTACATAGTACACAGTATGTTTGTACATACTGATTCATCTGCAAAATGAAAACATATACATTTCTTTTTTTTGGGAATGAATGTATTTCTTTATTTGAACAGGGAGAAAGTACAAAGAACATTAACCTTATAAAACAAGGAGAGATGTAATGTAACAGGTTTTAGCAAATTGCTATTTTCTAAACGTAACAAAGCCCAAAAGTGTATTTTTGTATTGGCTGGGTCTCTCCTGTGATAAAGTGTGGTGGTGAGCAGTATTTTCTGGTGAGTTGTCCTCCCTCCTCTACACACTCACACCTCCAACAGCAAGCCTTCCAAAGTTTCAGGTACTGCGGTTTGAAACGGAGCCAGGCCCGACTCTTTATCAGATCTAGGACGCACACAGCTTCCCCATTCACGTGTTGTTGTCTCTATTGTGACCACCGGGTGACCCTTTGCCTGCCCGCACGGCTGCAATTCCCCCGGCTGCTGCCTCAACACAACCTCGGCGCCGCTTCAATGGCGCACCACCTGCTGTATGATGATCAATACGGCTCGATGGTAACACGCATCACCCGAGCTCTCTCTCCATGGAACACTCCTCGGAAATTAAAACTACCCCCTGGGCCAGCGGTGGAGGCACTCTCTGCCTCATTATAGACACAGATAGAGAGTGTGTGTGTGTGTGTTTGTGTGTGTGTGTGTGTGTGTGTGTGTGTGTGTGTGTGTGTGTGTGTGTGTGTGTGTGTGTGTATGCCTCTGTTCTGCTTAACACATCTCCCCAAGGAAATGTGTGCCATGGCCCCTTGGCTGAGAGGGATATGCAAGGCTATTGTTAGCGGGTCTCACAGGAGCTGGTCACAGAATGACGAGGCTGTGCTATCCTAGCGCGCTCCTAGCGTGCTGTGGCTGACTCCTGTCCAGGAACGAGCGGAGCAGGACTGCAGACAAACAAAGCGCCATCTGTCCATGTTGTCATCGTCTATAACGGAATGTGGTGTGTGAGTGGCTGCATGTATGTGTGTGTGTGTGTGTGTGTGTGTGTGTGTGTGTGTGTCCCTGCCGCCCCCTTTACCAGGTCACAACATGAACCACCGATACCATATAGCTGGGGTTGTTCTACACTGTCCTCACACTGTAAATGAACACTCGTGCTGGAGTAGTATGTGGCCCGGCACGGATTATATTTGCCTACATGGTAGAACTACTCTATAATGTGTTGTGATGGTATTGTGTGACGTCATGCATGTGTTGTGATGGTATTGTGTCACACCATCATGCAAGTGCTCTTATAGTATTATGTCACACTTTTTCCTTTAAATGTAGATCATTTAGAAAGTCCAAAGTGATGGACAGTGTTGTCCAAAGTGTTGTCTGAAGAGGGTGAAACAACAATATATTGCTGGTGGTACAGTAAGAATTGAAGATCGAACACGTTTCAAGCACTCCATAATTGCAAAGTTAACCCCTTGCTGGAGAACAGAAAGATAGTTATAGGATAGGATAAGGTTAGTAAGGCTACACGATGCTAAGTACTATTTTTAAGTGCCAAAACGTACAAACATACAAGTAAGTTCTAAGGATCCGAGAGCGGATGGGCTCCAAACCCTGGTCAGGGTGAAGTGGAGGGGGGTGGGTTAGGTGAGAGGTGGTTGCGGGGTGAAGGAGGGAAGCTATGCAGAGACTATCATGTATGTGTTGAGATGGTATGATGTCATACCATCACGTACGGCCACATCAACACATTCAGTCTACATACACACGCACACACATGCTTCATACTGCTTAAGGCAGGACGGGACGTGTCGGACAGAGAGAGAGAGAGAGAGAGAGAGAGATCGAGAGAGCATGCGGTACTCACAGGGAGATGATGCCAGGAGGGAAGATCTTGGGGATGGCCTTGGTGTCCACACAGAAGGCGCTGTCCTTGGTGCAGGAGCAGGTGGCGGGGCATCGGGGGGGCTTGGGAGGCTTCTTGGCCTTGGCCTTGGCCTCCACCATGGCGGGTCCCTCCAGGAGGCAGAGGAGGAGACCCAGGGCCAGCACACAGGCGGCCCGCTGACCGCCCCGCGGAGAACCCAGCCAGCCCTTGTCCGCCATCATTAGCGTCCTTCTTCTTCTTCTTCTTCTTCTTCTTCTGTTTGAATTAAAGGTTGGATGGAAAGAGGGGGAGGAGGAGGGGGGAGGGCTTCTGGAAGTTTCTCCTGGTCCCCTTGGATGTGCTTTAGCTCACAGAGTGGGGAGGAAGCGAGAGCGTTCCTGCAGCAGAGCCTGTAGCAGCGTCGTCAGCCTGGTGATGCACACTGTGTAGTGTTATGGGGCGAGATATAAAGCAAGAGAGAGAGAGGAAGAGAGAGAGGGAGCGACAGGGAGAGGGGGAGAGACAGGGAGAGAGAGAGGGAGCGAGAGAGGGAGCAAGAGGGAGATGGGGAGAGAGAGGGAGCAAGAGGGAGAGAGGGGGAGAGAGCAAGTCAGAGTGAAAGTAGGAGAGGGAGTGGGGGAGTGAGAGGGAGGAACAGAATAGGTGTAGTCTCCTCTGTGGGTGCTCTGCAGCTTCTCTGGGTTTTTTGCTCTCTCTCTCTCTCTCTCTCTCTCTCTCTCTCTCTCTCTCTCTCTCTCTCTCTGTCTCACTGTCTCTCACCCCCCCCCCCCCCCCCCCCCTCTCTCTGTACGCAGTGCCGCTGACTCTGAATTATTTAGCCTCGTATGGTGCACAGAAAACCTATAAACGTTAGCCTGGTGAAGGCTAGCTCGCTGCTGGGTGAGGGAGGAGGAGAGGGGGAGAGGGGGAGGAGAGGGGGAGGGGAGAGGGAGGAGGGGAGGGTTGAGGAGGGTGCCTGGAAGATTTATGTTGGAGGTGATACTGCATTGATTATGGACTTAGGGACACACTCAAAGTGAGCTTTAAACTCAAGGGTATAGGGAACTTCTGTGTGTGTGTGCGTGCGTGCGTGCGTGTGTGTGTGTGTGTTTACTGATTAGATATCAGAATGGGTGGTGGGTGGTGAATTATATATATTCATTGGTTCATTCACAACAGCATTTGTATTGCTATTTATTTATTAAAGAATCCTCAATAAATTTGAACAGGAATTTACTAAGAACACAGAAGACAGTTTTAGGCCGTAGGAAATCATGTGTTGCTCATAACACCTATCACGCTCTGTTGCTTTTATGCACCAGGGCTACTATGTCTACGATGATGTCTCTGTAGAAAGATACTGTGGTCCCAGATGCACATGAGAAAGATGTAGTTGAACAGTTGATAGATAAGCAGAGGTTTGAAATACTGTACATGTTTAGCTATTCCCACTACCGGCTCTCGCCACCAGGGGGTGCTGCGGTCTATAACATGATGTCAACAGTGAGCTGGCAGCTGGCAGCAGAGCCCCGGTGCCAGGCACTGCTCTGACAGGCGCTCTGTTGTCAGCAGCACGTCGCCGCTACCTTCGCAGCAGTGTGACAGGCTGACATCATCATGCGGCCTGCAGGCTTCAGCTCAGCGCTGCTTCCAGACAGAGGTGGAACAACAACACACTTGTATTGTTGTTGTTTTTTTTAGAACATTTTAGAAACGGTACAATAATTAAACAGAATATTTAATCTCATTCTTCTTCTTCTTCTTCTTCTTGTTATTATTATTATATGATTTATTATATTATTATATGATTTATTATATTATATAATAGTTTTCTTATTTAGATTATTATTAATTATGAAGATTCTTATATTTAAACAGAATATTTCATCTCATTCTTCTTGTTATTATTATTATTGTTATTATTATTATTATTATATAACATAACTTATTATTATTATTATATTATTATTATTATTATATTATTTATTATATTATTATATAATAGTTTTCTTATTTAGATTATTATTAATTATTAAGATTCTTATAATTAAACAGAATATTAAAATGTATTGTTATTATTATTATTATTATATAATTTATTATATTATTATATAATAATTTTCTTATTTAGATTATTATTAATTATTAAGATTCTTATTTTTTAATGTTATTATTTATTATTATTATTATTGTTATTATTAATTAATTATTATTATTCTGTAAACATAATGATATAATGTTATCACAGACATACTTTCAGAGAGATCAAAACACTTGTTGAACTCTTTCTGCACTTCTGTATTTCTTCAAGTAAAAACATGTGAAGTGGCAGTTACACATTAAGATGCTTTATCGACATAATTGAAAGATGGCTTCATTTCAGGTCTCACAATGGGCGTCTAACTAGGCAGTTGTCATTAATCTGGTTTTTTTTCTTTCTAAATCCTATAATTATGATTGATGTCCTCTATACGTCTAGACTAGACCGAGGCTACTTGTGTGCGCGTGTATGTAGAGCTCCAGCCAGCCCAGAGCATCACACCTCTTTTTTGACTATGTCCCTAAGGTAGGTAAGGTACACATCAACATTAATATCTCTTTCATCACAACATGACTATGTCCCGAAGGTAGGTCAGGTAAGGTCCACATCAACATTAATATCTCTTTAATCACAACATGACTATGTCCCGAAGGTAGGTCAGGTAAGGTCCACATCAACATTAATATCTCTTTAATCACAACATGACTATGTCCCTAAGGTAGGTCAGGTAAGGTCCACATCAACATTAATATCTCTTTAATCACAACATGACTATGTCCCTAAGGTAGGTCAGGTAAGGTCCACATCAACATTAATATCTCTTTAATCACAACATGACTATGTCCCTAAGGTAGGTCAGGTAAGGTCCACATCAACATTAATATCTCTTTAATCACAACATGACTATGTCCCTAAGGTAGGTAAGGTACACATCAACATTAATATCTCTTTAATCACAACATGACTATGTCCCTAAGGTAGGTAAGGTACACATCAACATTAATATCTCTTTAATCACAACATGACTATGTCCCTAAGGTAGGTCAGGTACACATCAACATTAATATCTCTTTATTAAGGACATCATAGTGTTCCTATTCCCTTTACCTGTCATTACATGTCAAATACATGTTTAAATGGCTTTTAGTTAGTAGTTGTAGCAGTGGTAGTAGTCGTAATAGTAGTAGTAGTAGTAGTAGTCGTAGTAGTAGTAGTAGTAGTATTAGTAGTATGGCACAGTGCTTGCACTGCTGCCTCACAGCAAGAAGGTTCTGGGATCGATTCCCGCCTGGGGCGCTGTTGACTCTGGGGTGCCCAGGTGGGTGATCTCCCGGCCTTTCTGTGTGGAGTTTGCATGTTCTCCCCGTGCTCCGCAGGGTCTCCTTACGGAGTAAAAGAACCCCAATTAAAAAAACATGTGAAGATCGCCTCTCCTGTCCACATCCCTGACCAAGATGTGGATGTAAAACCTGGAGCTGTTGGTCCCCGGGCGCTGTCAGAATGGCTGCCCCTGGAGGGGCAGCAGGATGGGTTAAATGCAGAGGACGCATTTCCACAGGCCACCCTCCCTGCATGTGCGTGTGTGTTGTGTGACCAATATGTGTGGATTAATAAAGATCTTCTTCTTCTTCTAAAAAGTATTAGTAGTAGTCGTAGTAGCAGTAATACTTGTTGTTGTTGTTGTAATACTAGCAGCAGCAGCAGTGCTTGAAGTGCTTGGCCCTCCATTAATTTGAGAAGGCGGGGCATGTTTTTGTAATCTTATGTGGGTACAAACAAGATGAGGTAAACATAATTATTTTCTACATTTGGAAATCTTGTGGGTTTCAAAAGAGTCAACATGTTCTCATCAGTAGTGCAGGTTCACTCAAGGATCAACCACAATAACAGCTGTGTTCCTAAACTAGATTATTTGATTTCCAGATTGCGCTTGACAAATGCAAATCAGGGCAGGAGGAAACGGTCTTCCTCTGAGCTTAAGGGCAGAGGTAGCATTCAACTACAGCCACGTTGAGTTGGCAAAAATTAGTCATCAAAGAAACACAGGGCCTTTTTTCCCCCCTTGGTTTTGTACCAGACACGCACACTCCCCCTCCCACCACCACTGCCGCCGCCGCCGCCGCCACCGTATCCCTTTCTGTCTGGCACATGTGTGAGCTCTAAATCAGAGCCATTCACGCCTGCGCTTGGACCAGCTCCGGTTGCTGCCCTGGCTCTGCCACGCCGGGACACAGCCGTGTTTGGATAGCGATGGATCTGCGTCAAGAGGTGTGGAGGAGGGTCGTCTAAAAGCCTCCTGAAACCCACCACATCCCATCCTCGCTCTGGGCCAAGGAGCCAAGGAGCCAAGGAGCCCAAAGCGACCCATTGATCTCTGCTTCCAACATCTGTTTGCTGTTGGTGTTTTTTATATTATACCTGCTGTGCTGGGAGTAGTGCAATTTAGTGGCAGGGGAAAAACATGTCATATTTCATATCATTTCTTATTTCAAGAAAGCTTCCAGCTGACCCAGCATTTATGCCTATAAAGTCCTATAGTGACGGCGTAAATACAGTATATTGTTGTAGGCATTCATACTCCAACAGTTCTGTACAACATCACTATTAGTTAAAAAGGGTAAACAGAAAATCTGCAAACAAACAAAGGATGGTGTGAGATTGATTCATCCTCCTCCAGCCAGGATCTGAGTCAAGGATCACCTGTGATTCCAGGTGAGGTCACGGAGAACGAGTGCGATGATAGGCCTGCGTTCCACGTTTGGCGTTACCAGAGGTGATGTATTAAATGGAGGCCTAACTAAAGCTAACTTGCTGGTTAGGATGGGTTCCATATGCTAGGAAGAACAGGATGCCAACTGAAGTAATCCTGCCTGTTTTCTTGGCTTCCTTTCCCAGTGTGGTGGTGACGGTGGTGACGGTGGTGGTGGTGACGGTGGCTCAGATATTGGGGATGGTATGTCAGGCAATTTCATCCCGCCGGGCTCAATTCAATTAAAGAGAGTACAAAGAAAAATGGCTCAGAGGAGAGTGATATGATTAGAGCGCCCGGCTTTGATTCATGACCCGCTTATCTTGTTGTCACTGACGGCACAGGAGCCTAAAGGGGGGGGGGGGGGGTCTGAAAAAAGGAGCTAGAAGGTAATTAAGTCGAGGGCCCCTATTATACCATCAGGTGTGAGTGTGATTAGCCATTGCAAGCCGGAAAGATCAGCCTACCAGTTGCTACAGTCCATGTACATTTACATTTAGGGCATTTGGCAGACGCTTTTGTCTAAAGCAAGGAGACAACATGTCGCTGTGGTACATAAAGATAAGAATAGAGCTGCTATCGAGTATTCATAGTTGCGAGGCCAATAGAACGAGTTTCATAATTGCTAGGTTGCCTGCATAATAGCTGGGATAAGAGCAGAAGTGCCATTCTGAGCACATTACCAACATCTAAGAACATACAATATGCTAAACAATGTAGTCCTATTAGTTTGGTAGAGACAGCACGTTGTAGGGTTTTGGAGAGGAATGAAAGGAGGGATATACTGTAGGTCTGTAGTTCCGGATGTCGGTGGTGCCAAGGGTGGGTTTCTTGAGTGGCTTGATTCTGGCAGTCTTGAAGGTGGTTGGAGACAGGCCTAAATTGAGGGAGGTATTGACTAGTGTAGTGAGGAGGAGCAGGATGTTGCCCAAAATGTCTTGGAGGCGGGCGTGGTTGGACGCCACAAGCTTGTTGATTTCTTCAGAGGAGAGAGGGGTGAAGCAGGTAAGGCTGACAGGGGTGGGTGTAGGGAGGATAGCAGCAGGGGTGAAAGAGGAGGTGATGTCTTTCACCTTTGTAAAGTAGGCGACAAAGTCATCAGCTGTGAGGGAAGGGTCCACTGGGTAGACTGGTAGGCTGAGCCATCCAGCATACCTCTGGGTGGACACTCCTATTTGTGATGTCATGAGCTGGAGATTCTGAAACGGTTTGCGATGGCTAATCACACTCACACCTGGCGGTATAATAGGAGCCCTTCAAAGCTCGCTGGGGTTGGGTGCTGCCAGAGATCGTCTGCTCTGTTCTGTGATTGTTTTGGGAAAACGTGTGATTTCTATCACAATGGTATCGATGGCAACAGAACACAGTGGTTGTTCTGACTTGGATATCCCGTGTTTATCACCAACTAGTGGTGGTCAAAAGGCAATATGCTTGTTCTCAGGAGCAGTGTTACACAGGGTGTCTGGTGGTGTCTATAAACTGATACATTCAACCCATATACTCACCTCACACAGTGTGATTCCAGCAAAGCAAATGTTACTCATAGAACCTTCGGCCAGAATGAAAGTACAGCAACTTTTGAAACCAGTCCAGTATTGAGCGAAAAGCAGCCACAAGATTTCAGAGCAGGACTTCATTAGACAGAATAACACAGAGACCAGACCAAGCGAAAGCTAAATAACGTAAAGAACAATAAAGAAGTTCTCTGTAGTGGATCCTTTCCATAATGTTGTCAACAATCTGTCAGTGGTGTAAAAAATTGTAACCACTTTTAGAGGACCTACATTGATGGGCTACAATGGGTTACAATGAAAACTCTTTGCGGGACTCAAAATTATGGGAAGATGGGGTCCTGGTTGAATAATACCAAAGTTATCCTTTAAGAAGCACGTCTCTCTCCCCTGGTTACCATCCAGAGGACAGCAAGGAAGAACCCATGACTCCCAAAGCCATGATGTCACTAGTGTTTATGGCAGGATACGGACATATGCAGATGAGCCAGTGGGAGGCGACTGACTGCTACTGTACTACTACACCCGCCTCTTCCTCCACTCCTCCACTCTTCCACCCGACACACACACACACACACACACACACACACACAGTGATACCCACCCATATGCCCAACCCCACCCCAACACCCCCCCCCCCTTGTCTGCAGGGGCAGGCTGCCAATACCAGATAGGCGATCTGTCCCCGGGGACTGGGATGTGTTGAAGGAATGTGTGTACAGGTATCCTGCTGGCCCACCAGTTGATCCTGTTTGCTAAAGGCCCTGACAGGCCCCGGATTATGTGTCTCCTGCCTGGAGGAGCCGCGCTCCGTCTCGCTGCTCGGCCCAAGAAAGTCGATCTGGTGGGAAAGGGGCGGGGCCACCATGCCTCCGGGCCCTTTTTTTTTTTACGGCAGTGAGCACACCTACACCTATGAGCAGACGCACACACACACACACACACACACACACACACACACACACCCTCCTTACACTGTAATACACGTACACACCTGTCTCACCGTGGGCCAAACAATAACACCCTTGCTCATCTCATTTAACTGACCACACCCTTGCGCCTCGACAATAGAAAAGTGCATCGTTTTATATGTATCTGTTTAGGGCTGAGAACCAGGCTCAGGCAGACAGGCAGACAGGCAGACAGACAGGCAGACAGACAGGCAGACAGATAGCTCTCCATCTATAATACCCAAAGCAGCATTCCTCTGTGTGGAAAAGTGTTTAGCCCTTCGAGAGAGGCAGGATGAAAGCAGGAAGGGAAAGACAATAAGTGAGGAGAGCTGTGAGTGACAGGCCGTGCCCCGGGCTCCGCCCCTAGCCCCTAGCCCCCACCCCCCACCCCCCCATTTGTCCCCGGTAGCAACACGGGACCCGTCACGCGCCGGAGAGAGGCCGGAGACAGAAGTTAGAAGCACAGGAACCTCCACAGGTCCGGGGCAGCGGCATCACAAGGCCCTGCCAGCCGGATGCTTTTGTCTGACACTAAAACTTCCCGTGGCATATTGTCCACCACTGCCGGCAGACTCCGCCCTCTTTCCACCCACCCTGGATTTAGCGAAGAAATGCTGCAGAGAAAATATTGCATCTTTACAAAGCATTACATAGTTTTGTTCCATCGCAGAATAATTTGCTGTTAGGGCCCCAGCTACGCCCTTAACCTCAGCGGCCCCGTGTGTAAATAAACCAGCAGCTTGCTGGCTTAACCACTGCTCTGCAGGGCGGGGAGCGCAACTATTACAGTTAGCAAACAATGGGCCCTAAAAGTCTGCATGTGTTTTGTGATCAACACATTAACAGGGTTTTTTGTGGACAACATTTCGGTTCTCAGAGAGCCCCTCCCTCCCTCCCTCCCTCCCTCCCTCCCCATCCAAATCAAAACATCTTTGTGAGATAAGGCTGGTCCTGTAAGACGACTAGACATGAGCATAGTTTGGATGCATCATGGCGGTGGGGGTAGGGGTGCGGGGTCTAAAATCCCACATGCACTCCAAGTTGCTTGTCTTCGCAGAATTTCACATTGGAAATATTCCAACACGACCGGCAAGTGTCCTCTGGTATTTAGTAATGACATGTATTGTATGTATTCTGCGGGGGGGGGGGCTCAGACAATGACAGGAGCTTGGACAGCGGCTTGGGCCACCTATATCCCCCTATATTTCACCCATCCCCCCACACCCCACCTCCCTGCATGTCCCTTGGAGCTCCACATCACAGCTTTCATTTCATGAACCTCATTTCGCCATCTTCACCGCCCTCCTCCTCCGCCTCCTGCACCACCTCCTCCTCCTGGTGACAGTTTGCCCCCTAACTCTTGTCCACCGCTTCCTCCCCTGCTCCATAAATATCCCGTTGTTCATTTGCAAGGTGACAGGGTCTACGCACTAAAACAGACTGACATCACTTTTTTCAGCTATTTCTGGATGCTTCTGAGAAAACCAATAAACACACACACACACATCTCATCATCACTCGCTGCGGAGCCACTCTCTGATTGAGGATCAGCGGAGATGTGTGATTAATGATGTGTCTTTTATTCCATACGGCAGGTGGCATCCTCTAGCTGAAGGGCAGGTCATCTTAGTCAGTCCCTCATATTTGGCCACCACGCCCAGAGCATGACAGCACACCTCCCTGGCTTACCCGATGTTCCACCTCGATGAAATACTGAAGCTCAAACCTGGAACTAGTTTTAGATTGTGAACTCCATTTTGGGTCAGCGTTTTGTTCTCTTGTGAGCCAGCGTGCTTCAGAACTTTTGATATGAATTCTGAAACATTGGCAAGAGGCACATTTTGTGTTTCTTAACTGAAATGTAGCCAGATTGATTCATGGATTATTGGATATCACTTCTGACAATAAACAAGCTATGTTTTGACCTTCACACGTTAACAGTGCACTCCTGGTGACTCGAGTCATTCTAGCAATGAATCACCGCTTTACTGAGAACAGAAGAGCCAAAACTCCCCCAGGCCACAATTAAGACATAGCTGAAAGAAATTATTGAATATATTTGTGCTTTTCCAACACAGTCGTCCGCCAAAGGAACAATAAAAACACATGAAATACAGTGCACTTCATGTCAAATATTAACAAGGTGAACAATGTCTTGTGGTTATGTATTAAACTCTGAGAATAGGAACAAGAATCATGATATTGTACTCTTGTGGCCAAATCAGCACAATTTGACCCCCTTACATGTGTGTAAGCACTGGGATAAGAGCAGAAGTGCCATTCTGAGTGTATTACCAACATCTAAGAAGATACAATATGGTAAACAATGCTAAGCTCAACTCCATGACCGCGCGTCTACAGACACTGCACCCAAGCACGTTCATATCAATATCCGGTGATTTTAACCATGTCACTCTGACATCAAACCTGCCCACATTCAAACAGTTTGTGGACGGCAAAACCAGGGAAAATAAAACACTGGACCTGCTGTATGCCAATGTTAAGGAGGCATACAGCTCCACAGCTCTCCCCCCTCTGGGCAGATCAGATCACAACCTGGTCTACCCGAGGCTGCTCTATAAACCTGTGGTTCAGAGTCAACCAGTGGTCACCAGAACTGTACGGAGTTGGTCTCAGGATGCAGAGGAGACTCTCCAGGGCTGTTTTGAGCTGACAGACTGGGATGTACTATGTGATGGACATGGGCAGGACATAGACGGACTCACAGGCTGCATAACGGACTATGTACATTTCTGCACGGACTGTGTGATCCCGACCAAGACTGTGCACTGCTTCCCCAACAACAAACCCTGGGTGACTAAAGACACCAAGGCATCACTGAACAGGAAGAAAGCGGCCTTCAGGGGTGGAGACAAGGAGGAGATGAAGAAGGTGCAGAGAGAACTGATGGAAAAGATCACAGAGAGCAAGGAGAGCTACAGAAGGAAGCTTGAGAGGAAGCTCCAACAGAAGAACCTCAGGGAGGTGTGGAGTGGCATGAGAACCATCACTGGCCATGGAGCTAAGACCATCCAGGGGAGGGAGGGAAACCTGGATGAGGCCAACCTGTTCTTCAACAATCAGGTTCTTCAACCTGTTCCCCCCAGCACCTCCTGTGACGCCCTCCCCCCCCCCCCCCATCTCCCCCCCCCCCCCCCCTCCCCTCTCCTCTCCCCGCTTGCTCTCCCCCCTCTCCTCTCCTCTCTCTCCTCTCTCCAGGGTCAATCACCATCACGGCGGAGGATGTGAGAAGTGAACTCGGCAGACTACGCCCAGACAAGGCAGCGGGGCCCCTTGACTGGAGAGGCTAGACCTGAAGCACATCCGTGCACTAGTCGAACCATCACTGGACCCTCTGCAGTTCGCCTACCAGCCCCGTATTGGAGTGGAAGACACCATCATCTACCTGCTGCACAGGGCTTATTCACCTGGAGGAGGCAGGCTGCGTTGTGAGGGTCACATTGTGGGCTGTATCAGAAAGGGACAGGAATCTGAGTACAGGAGTGTGGTGGAGAGTTTCGTGGAGTGGTGTGGACTAAAGCATCTGCAACATCTCTAAGACTAAGGAGTTGATTTCAGGAAGCAACCGACTCACACAAAACCGGTCAGCATCAGGGGGGCCGAGGTGGACATTGTACCAGGGTGTTCACATAGACAATAAAATGGACTGCACTAAAAACACAGAGGCCCTGTATAAGAAAGGTCATAGTCGCCTGTATTTCCTATGGAGACTCAGATCTTTCAACGTCTGCAAAACCATGCTGCAGATGTTCTATCACTCTGTGGTGGCCAGCGTCATCTTCTACGCTGTTGTGTGCTGGGGCAGCAGGGTGAAGGCAGCCGACGCTAACAGACTCAATAAGCTCATCAGGAAAGCGGGTTCTGTCCTGGGAGTGGAATTGGAGTCTTTGGTGGAGGTCTCGGTGAGGAGGATGCTGAGTAAACTACTCCGTATTATGGACAACGCGTCCCATCCCCTGCACGTCACACTGGTGTCATATCAGAGCACTTTCAGCCATAGACAGATTACCAAGGTGCACCACAGAACACCACAGGAGGTCCTTTCTGTCTGTGGCCGGTGCACTTTCCTCAGTATTACGTGCAATATTAATATTACTGTCCAACATCATGTGCAATACTCTATCATGTGCTATATTATTATTATTATTATCATCAGGTCTATAAATATTATCTATAACACTACCTCTCATCTCCTCTCATCATGTGGAATATTCTCAATGTCATGTCCAAATAATATTTCACTTCAATTATGCCAAATTGTTTTCGCCGTCGGAATATCTTATCTTGCCTACATATTTGTATATTTTAACTGTAAATTTGTATCCGTATCCATATTTTTATTATTCTGTTGTTTTCCTTGTTTTATTGTGCTGTATTGCTATGCAACCTGGCACAAGAATTTCCTTCGGGATTAATAAAGTTCTATTCTATTCTATTAGGTCAAGGCAGGTGGTGGCGGCGTTAAGTTGCAACAAGCCTTTTGACTTCTTCAGAGGAGAGAGGGGCGAAGCAGGTAAGGCTGGCAGGGGTGGGTGTAGGGGGAGGGATGATAGCAGCAGGGGTGAAAGAGGAGGTGATGTCCTTCAAATTCTTTGTAAAGCAGATGACAAAGTCATCAGCTGTGAGGGAGGGTTGAGGAGGGAAGAGAACATGGAGAAAGGTTTCCTAGGGTTGGAGGTGGAAGAGTTGATCTTTGCAAGGTAGAAGGCAGATTTGGCTGCTGACACAAATCTGAGAGGAGGTGGAGGTAGTAAAAGAGATCATCAGCAGAGTCTGATTTCCTCCATTTTCTCTCAGCTGCCCGCAGCTCTGCTCTACAAGCCCACATAGCTTTGGACAGCCAGGGAGATGGAGGAGAGGATTGTGCTTGTCCAAGGAGGAGGAGAGAGAGGATGTCAGAGTGGAGGAGGCTTCCTCTACTGACAGGAGAATCGTTGGGGGGGTGGTGGTAGTGAGGTGAGGACAGTTGCGGAGAGAATAGAGCGTTTTCAGGTTTTTGCGGGAGGTGACGATATGAGGAGTAGTGGGGAGGGAGGTGGGATATTTTAGGGGGAGGGAGAAAGCAACAAAATGGTGGTCAGACACAGGAAGGGGGGGTAACAGAGTGCCGAAATAGCCCAAGACCTTGTGAAGACAAGGTTCAGTTGGTTATCGGCTTTGTGGGTGGAGGGAGAAGGGGTGAGGGTCAGGCCGAAAGTGGCAAAAACGTTTATGAATTCTAGTGATTGTAACTTCAGGAAAACAGCTGAGGAGGGCATCCATCTCTTCAAAGAATTCGCCGAGAGGGCCTGGTGGTCGGTAGATCACTGCAATGTTGAGCTTGATTGGAAGGGTAACAGACACAGTGTGAGTTCAAGTGCAGATCTGGTCAGGTGTTCCAGGGAAAGGACCTGGTATTTGTCTCCAACATGGACTTCATGTTTTCAAGTCTTCACATTTGCCATGTCAAGCAACAAACTGAAATTGATGAGTGGAAATGTAGAACCAAAAGCAATATAGAACCAAAAGCTGGCTTTACTATAGTGCTTTAAGTTAGACATTAAACAAGGTTGGTGTATTGCATGACCAAGATACATTTTTTTATAGTGGTCCGGGAATTAGTAGCTGAAATGAAAACGCATTCCTGGTGGAGTTAATCCTTAAAAAAGTATCTCAGTGTTTAATAAACTTACTTTGAAGGATTGTTTTTAAGCCTAGAGAATCCCTATGGGACTTGCATGGTTAATATGCAACTACTACCTCATTTCATACGAACAAGATTTTAGCTATAAATCTATCTGCCCTATTAAGCAAAACGCTGCAGTTTATTCAGCTACACAAACACCCAAATCTCTTTTATTTTCTGTGTGTCAATGAAGTGTATCCTTCTACTTTTCCTGACCTCTACGGCAATTAGAAGCCTATAACACACATTTACTACCGCTTTCCACACTCCCACTTACAAAATGCACTTTAAGACCACACCCAGTTTGTCTTTATCCCGACACAATAAAGTCAAGTCAGTCTCAGTGTAGCTAGCTAATAAAAGCACTGTTGCTATACTAGACTATAATGACCTTTGCTCTAGCAACATCTGAACCATCTGTCCGCTGTGGTTACTTCCTCATCTGATCACACCCATGATTGACACGCCATCAACAAGTCATATGGCAAAGCATCTTGAAGCCTGTGTGTCTGTGTGTGTACAGCCATAAATACAACCCAGCACCTCAAACACCACACAGAAATCACCTTCATAAACGCCTTCAACACGTTCCTCGATACATTTGGTCAGCAGTGTATTCTGCAAGAGAAATACCTTTCTATTCATTATTGTCGTTTTACATTTTTAAACTTGTGTCCTTGGATAAAGAAACCTGAACAATTAACAGCCCTAAATCTCCCATGGTTTTTGTGCGAGACCCTTATGGTGGACCTGTATTAGTGCCGTGCTGCGGTGGTGGCAACGGCAAGATCAGCCCAAACAACCGTCCCCCTCTTGGGTTAGAAAACACGTGCGTGTGTGTGTGTGTGTGTTGGGGGGGAGGGGGTGTCTGTATCACCATGTGATGGCTCGTTGCGATGCATCAGCCAATGGCAGGCGGCCAGGGCTGGACACTGGCAGGCTTCAAGGGTGGTGGTGGTAGGACTGATGGATGAAGAGTGTAGCCCTCTCCTCTCCTCCCCCCCCCCGCCCCCACACGGCTCTGGATCCACTCACGCTGCCATAAATTATATGTTTACAACTGGCCACCGGCAAGGCGGGTTCAGTGTGGAGCCAGCGGTGCATTATCATATTTAATCGTCCCCGGCAACCTGCGTTTAAATTGCTCCTGGGCTCAAGTGGGCCCGTCACTTCCATCTCTGTAAACACGCTGTGTACCTGGCAAGCAGAGAAATCTGGGTGTTTATTTATAGAGGCCTTTATTAAGTTCAGCTCAAAACACTGAAAGCATTAGCAGCGAGTTTGGTTGTTTTTTTTTTTTCTTATTTTCGATTCCATTTTTATTTGAACGTAATCCTTTGTGCACAGTGGAAGTGCACGTTGTTGACTGAAGAAGAAAAAACAAAAAAAAGACTGGTTTTGTTTTTTGTCTTTTAACGAGCCATGGCCAACAACCGGATATATTTACAGTCGTCGTGACCGTTAAACACCTATCTCGGAACAAAATGAAAGAAATGCAGGATCTCATCTGGACAACACAAACAGTCGTACCGGTATTGCTCACTCGTGGTGGAAAGTGACAAACATTCACATATACGCACGCAGACATACAAAAACAGTCTCGCGTGCACGCACACCACACCACACACACACACACACACACACACACACGTCGTACAGAGTTTTACAAACATGAATTAACAACGTTTGAAGGACACAAGCCTAGAACACAGAGCTATGTTGTGTTGTAGAGGGTCATTAAAAATAGGTGCCCATGGAAACAACAACAACAACCCGCTGGTCAACGTTCGCACCGATGCAGCACATTTAATGCAAAATAAAAAGCAGCGAGGAAGAGATAGAGGGAAAACTAAAAAACTGGCCAAGATTTCCACAATACGGTAAGATTATTTCATGCCCTAAGAGTGCCTTTTTGTTCACGGATCAAAACATAAGCATCCTTGGACAAAAAGAAAATAATAATAATTATGATATTAAAAAATAAGAGTACAGTGTAAATATATATTCATATTTATAATTTTCTACCTGTATTTACAAGAAGATACTTTTGAATGATACAATGGACCACTGTGTACAAGGTAATAATATAGTCTCTGAATTTTAGTCTGAAAAGCAGAGTGTCTCCCCTCCGCCAGCGATGAAACAACGACAAAATAAACCGCAGCGCAACCAACGGCAGCATCGTCTTCATCATCATTATCCTCATGGGTCCTTCTGGTTCTCCTGACCCGTGGAATGCCCAGAGTAAGGGTTGGAGGGGGGGGGAGGGGTGCAGAGCGGTGGTGTGTTTACAAAAAAATGTTCCAGTGCTGACACACTGAGTAGCCAAGTGCCCCCCCCCGCCCCTCCCTCCCTCCTCCTTATAAACATTGTACCGGCCCACCCGGGGTGTGGGTGGGGGGTGGGGGGTGGTTGTGCGGAGGCACCCAGGAAGTGGGCGTCACAAGTCGCGAGTCCTTGCAAAAGACGGCGGCAGTGGCAGTGGCCTCCAAAGCTCACAGAAGCACCAATGTTCCGGCCTTGACTCTCTCCCTCTCTCCCCCGGGAGTGTGGGGCTGGGGCTGAGGCTTCCCCCCCCCCACAGCCACCTCTTCTGGGCAGCAGAAGCAGAGCACTGGAGAGGGAAGATTTCGGCGGAGGTAGGGGGCGGGGAGAGGATAGGTGGGTGGTCCATGGCTGGCATGTGTGTGTGTGTGTGTGTGTGTGTGGGGGGGGGGTGGGGGGTTGGGGGTCTGGGAGGGGCCATGGTCAGTCTGAGCGGAGGAGGAGGAGAGTACAGACAGCGCTAGCGTTAGCATTAGGGCTATCGTTAGCGACGGCGCCGGCGTTAGCGCTTCTTGACGGCCGCGCCGTTGGGGTGCGGCGGGAACTTTGGCAGGCAGGGCTCCTCGGCCCCCGCGTCGTGGGAGAACACCGAGTCCTCGCCGGAGGAGCAGGTGGAGCTCCGCGTGTCCGGGTAGTTGGGGGAGTACTGGTCCACTGGAACAGACAGCTCCAAGTACTCCTGGGGGGGGGGGGGGAGTAAACAGTAAACACGTTTAGACACATTCTACACATGGTTTTTACGCTAGCTTGAAAAGAGGAGAAATTAATGCTACCGATTTCGACACTGTGCGCTCAATGTTTCAGGCTTCCCCGCTCTTTTTAAAATCTCCCCGTCCAGGAGTCAACTCGATCAACAAATAACATTCAGAAGCAAATATTATTAGCTTAGTATCAGGATTTTCTAAACGAGTAACTTCACAAAAATCCTTTCCTGGACAGCTTAATGGAGACCAAAGTAATTGATCATGAAGACCTCTCCCGTTTAGTTACAATATCACATTAAACACCCGGAAAAACTCGTACAGTTTGCATAAAAAAAGAAGGAGAAGAAGAATCCCACAACAGAATGAGTAAGTCGAGTAGAACCGAGACACCGGAGTAGAGGACCCGAGCATCTCTGCGTCTGGTGGCCCGGTGGCGGCAGCTGCATAACTGACCTGGTTGGACGTCATCGCCAGGCAGCGGTCCAGGTCCTCCACCAGCTGCTTGAACGTGGGTCTGTGCGAGGGCACCGCGTGCCAGCAGTCCCTCATCATCATGTACCTGCAGGCACAGGGAGGTGGGGGCGGGGGGGGTGTAGTGGTGGGTGAGAACTGCTTAGTGCAGGAATCTCCACATTTGAAAAATGTTGAGGTTGCGTGAGAATGTTTCACGCCTGACGCTCGGAGATCGCACCGGCGTGTCTAAACGCGCCAACGTGTAAAATACTACAGCTGCGTGTCAGAGGCATGGCTGATGGCTGATGACTGATGGTTGAGGATGTCGGCTGGTCTCCGGGATTAGCAATGCAACGGTGTGAAAATTATCAAAATGGCCGGTCATTCTGTGAACCGAGGATTCAAACCAGTGAATTTTGTGTGTGTCGTGTCGAATTTTGTGTGTAGTGTGGGTCGTGTGTGTGTGTGTGTGGTCGTCTTGGCATTATTAACAGTACTTTACTTAGCATATTGTATGTTCTTAGATGTTGGTAATGTGCTCAGAATGGCACGTCTGCTCTTATCCCAGCTATTATGCAGGCAACCTAGCAATTATGAAACTCGTTCTATTAGGTTTACAATTATGAATGCTTGAAACCTGCTCTGTTCCACAGTGATATATTGCTGTCTCCTTTCAACAAATGCAGTCTTTGTCAGTCGCTTTGGATAAAAGCGTCTGCCAAATTCCCTAAATGTAAAAACACACCCAATTGCCGCACACACAGTCTAAGTTCATTGCTGCATTATTCAGAGGGAAGGAATCAAGTGTGCTGTTGTGTGTGTGGTGGTTGTTGGGGGCGGGGTGGGGGGTCTTACAGCTCGTGTGTGCACGTGGATGGTTTGTCCATGCGGTGGCCCTCCTTCAGCAGCTTGAAGAGCTCCTCCACGGGCACCCCGGGGTACGGGGAGCCCCCCAGGGTGAAGATCTCCCACAGCAGGACGCCAAACGACCAGCTGCGGCAAAGCCAAACCAGGAAGTCACGTCACATGCAGGACAAGAGCTTTAGATGGTAAAAGGATTGCATTTATTTTTTACCCAACGGCGGTGCCAACCATGCATGGTAACAACCAACACGTCAGGAGCAGTTAGGGTTAGGTGGTGTCTTGCTCAGGGACACCTTGACACTTCGCTAGGAGGCAGAGCCCGGGGATCAAACCAGACAACCGCTCTACCTCCTGAGCTCTACTATGTCTTGGCTGCGGTATTTAATTCTGAATTTGTTCCTGCACTCTTAGCAGTGTTTGTTTTAATCTCAAGGACTTTGCTACTTGGGTAGCCATGACTTACACGTCACTCTGGTGGGTGTATATCCGGTCGAAGAGGGCCTCAGGGGCCATCCACTTCACCGGCAAACGACCCTGTCACCAAAACAAACAAACGCACAAGAGTCATAATGTGTACCACGCCGGCCCCCTACGACGACATGCATTCAATCAATGAAACAATCGATCAATGAACTCCATCAATCAACGAGTGGTGGTCTCTCACATTAGTGGTCTTCTTGTAGTAGTCGATATGGTGGATGTCCCGGGCTAGGCCGAAGTCCGCGATCTTCATCACGCTGTCCTCTGTTACCAAGACATTGCGAGCGGCCAGATCTCTGTGGATGCACTGTACACACACACACATTAAGTCCATGCTGCCGGTGGGACATCATCCATTAGACGAGCAGGGTGTATTTATTTGGGACAGTGTCGGCCAAGGGGTCGGTGGTCAGTTACCTTCTTGGAGGACAGGTACTCCATGCCGCGGGCCACCTGGTAGGCGCAGGACACCAGGTCCTTGATGGACATGTTCTCCACGGGCACCTGGTCGGGGTTGTAGCAGTACTCCATGCCCGGGGGCCGGCGGGCACGCAGGTACTCACGCAGGTTGCCCTTGGACGCGTACTCCACGATGACGTACAGCGGGCCTGCAGGCCAGGAGGGTAAAAAGGGTTCATATGCCGTCGTAGGGAGACACTATTCCAAAGCGCTTTACATTGCCTCACATTCACCCATTCATACACACATTTATACACTGACACAGTGTCAACCATGCGACGAGACAGCCAGCTCGTCCGGAGCAGTTTGGTTTAGATGTCTTGCTCAGGGACATCGTCAGCACTGAATGAGGCGGAGCTGAGGATCGAACCGGCAACCTTCCAGCTGCCAGACAGCCTCTCTACCTCCTCCTGGGCTACTGCCTTCCAAAGACACGGAAGCAAGTGGGGCCAAAAAGCTACGGAACGGACGACACCACAGGGAACACCCTGGCCCACCAAGGAGTGCAAGAACTTAAAACAGAAACGTATGACCCAAAAAAACCCAAAAAACTATAATCTTGTCCACTCACACATACACAACCACCACAGTGCAGTGAAAAGCGTGAACACGGCCACGGTGCTGTTTACTCTAGATAAGACGTGTCAATGCCGACGACAGATAAGGCTGTGAAGAATGCGGCCAATATAGGGCCAGCGTGGAAGCGAGGGTCGTTGGAGGTCAGTCCCCCCCCACCGCCCACAACCCTCCTCCTCCTGTTCCTCTGCAGCGAGGGGCCGGGGAGAACAGTGCCAGGCCTTGTCAGGGATGATTTCAGAGATCTGGAAGCCCTGGTAGCAGCAGCTGTGATCACCATCAAACCCCGGAGCTGCCAGGAGCCCCGCGGTCAGGCTAAACATGTGTTTAGTACGAGTGCTGGGAAGGAGGTTGAGTTTGTGTTTGCGTACGTGTGCCATGTTCGTCCGCTGTCCTTATAAGAGAAGAGTTTTTCTGAGGGTCTCTCTCTTACACACACACACACACACACACACACACGCACACACATCTCGTCTTCCTCCTCCTCCTCCTCCTCCTCCTCCTCATCAGGGCACCCACCGTCTTGTGTGCAGGCTCCCAGCAGGTTGATGATGTTCTTGTGCTTGCCGATGATCTTCATCATCTCCATCTCTGAGATCAGGTCGGACAGGTCCTTCTCGGTGGCGTCGGCTGCACGGAAGGGTGGAGAACGGCAGAAATCAGTGCATTTTACTGTCATTCCATAACTCTGCAATTTTGCAATGATGCTATTGAGGGTTACCAAGGTGACGTGTGCATTAATCATCAGAAAGAAAATCACGTCCCATCAAATCCATTGAAATCACACGTCATTTCAGGCCATCGATTTCCTTCTATTGCTTCCTTCCAGCTGATTTAATGGGTGGAGTCTATTTTCCCACCCTGGCTACACTAGCCAAGCGGTGACCAATGAGGACACGCTGACATCACAGCGACTGCAACTTTGAGGACGTTTGTTTTATGAACTACACAAAACAGTGAGGGGGGGGGGGTGAGACGCACCCACTGCAGCGGGCCAATTATCAGAGCTCGACGCTGTGCGCACAGCAGGAAATGACATCAGAGATCTGTCATTTGCGGCGCTTGTCAACTCCCCAAGACTTGATTGAGCTCAGAGGCTGACATGGAGCTGTGCATTAAAAAACATACTTCCGGAGGAGACCCTTGGTAGGTAGGTGTGTAGGGGGTAACCGTCGACAAGATGGCCTCTTGATTGTCATCTTAAACACCTGTGGCATGACGTGCCAGCCCAGCTATTTCTCCACAGAGATATCCGCGCACGATACGCTGTTCAGGTGGCACCCGAGCGCTCCCGGGGGGACGGCCACTTAAAAGGCAGCGGGGCTCATAAATGATACTTTCCCCGACGCGGCGTAGTTTCGCTATGCGCTCGTCGGCCCGATATCACATGTCAAGCGTTCTCATAATCCAGCATGTCTCGTCTCCCTCTCTCCCACTCACAGGGCACCACTCCCATATCTGTTGATCCTGGAGTGAGATGCTCTCGGGTTTTGGAATATTATTTTCGGTTTGTATTATTTTTTATGCGTTTGTATGCGTGAAGGATTTTGGATTTTGCTAAATAATTCCAGACGCCGCTAGAACTCTTAAGGCCGGGTTCACGTGAGCCCTTGTAGAGATTCTGATGCAGAAAACAGTCTATCAAAACAATGCGACGGAAAATAAAGACTTTGACGTGGATCGCATTCACCTGAACAGAAAACACCCAATATCCAGTGGCAGCAGACATAAAAGAAGAGTAAACAGTACTGTACTGTCGCACCCAACAGGGATTCTCATCATTTAACTACATTAATACTTTGCCCTTCCGCCTCTGCTACTTGTACTTGTAACCTGACCGAGGAGCCGGAGGTCATCACTTACACTTCAGCATCTTAACCGCAACCTTGGTCACCCGGTTGGCCTTCTCCTTGTCCAGGCCGAGCGCTTCGCCCATCACCACCTGACCAAAGCAGCCTTCTCCCAGGGGCTTGCCCAGGACCAGTCTGGGGGGGGCAGGGGGGGAGATAGATGGGAAGATGGTCAGGATAATCACACGACACGGCGGCAGGAAACCCACCATGGAATCCACTTGGTTCCTATCCAACTAGGGCTGGGCTTCTATCCTGATATACAGTAGGTAGCCTTTTACAAAGTCTTTTGTATAGACAATTATTTTTTAACAGGGTTAGTAAAGTTAGTACAGTCTGGTAAGTTCCAGAATTACATAATTTAACTTAACTAAAACCAAGGCAACACTTGCACCATATCACAATATTACGATATCCAGAACACACAACGTTATCGAGTCTCATATGACAACAGCGATATACTACGGATTCATTGCCCAGCCCTATATCCAACGCTACTACGTCGCGGTACTGAGACTTCAGCCATGGATCAGTCTGGACAACCCTGTGGATGTGATCACCGCAGGACCCTCCCCTCCCCCGCGCCCCGCCGGCACACACCTGTCCCTGGGCAGCTCCCAGCGAGGGTCCTGGGGCAGCTCGTACTCGGAGACCCCAGACAGCATGGGAGAGCCGCTGGAGGAGAGGCGCGACGGGCGGACCAGCATGACCCCTGAGTGGAGGGAGGAGCTGGAGTCCACGGACACCTGCGGTGGGAAGGAACACATACATTACTTCCTGTACGGTGAGACGGCACCGCGGGGGGGTGGAGCTTATCAGAGTGACAGTCAAAAGTGGGAGGGCTTGAAGGAGCGTAAGGGTGTTTGGTGGTCTTTAATCTTAAAAAGGTTTTTAAAAAATGGCAAAAGTGTGTAAAAGTTCTAAAGTATAATATCCATACCCACCTGGGTGACCTACCTGGCTGAACCCCGCTCAGAGATTCAAAATGAATCAGGAACCCCTACGGATAAAGGTTTGTTCAAACCTACCCTGTCTACCATAGTGGGTCTCAAACTTGTGCCCCCCCCCCCCCCCCACCCACCCACCCTCGATTCTATGTTTTCGGCCAAGTAGTCCTTTCACCAGCACAAATTAATTTAGGGAGAGAAAATATTTGTTAGGTTTTTCACATCGCATGACTGGAAGTTACAAAGTTTTGTCTCTCTGGATAAATTCTCGACGGCTTACTGACAGGACATAAGAGACATTTTGGTGTTTCTAACTCTGTATTTTTATAGATTTTCAAAGCACCCCCTGCAACCCTTGGCAGTACCCCTACGTAGCCCCATTTGAGAAACACTAAACTACCAGGTAAACTCCCATTCAAATAAAACCCCAATAAAAACCTCATGTTTTGAAGAATGTAAAATGGAATAAAAAAAAAAAGCTAAACGTTGTGCAAAAAAAATTATAAAAAGAGATAGAAGGAGGAGGATGAAAAAAAGGAAGTAGATTTGCAAACCCCCTATCTACTTTCTGTTACCTGTCTGCGCAGCGGGATGCTCTTGGCCAGCTTGTGGACGGCCAGCTGCCCGTTGAAGTCGCTCTTCTTGGAGGAAGTGCGCATCTTGAACAGGACCACCGTGGCCACCATCACGGCGATGATGAAGAAGCCCACGCAGTAGATGACCACCTCCAGGTAGGTGTGGTTGGCGGGCGGGTAGTGGGTGACCGCTGCGGCGGGGCAGGGCCGGGGCAGAGGTGGGTGGAGGCAGGGTGGAAGGTGGAGGCAGGAACAGGGGTGCGGTGGGGGGGGGGGGGGGTACATAGGGTCGATCATTGCGGCGGCAATAAAAACGCCGCTCAACACGGCAAACAACGCATTTAAGTATGCAGACACAATGAAAGCACGCATACACTGACACTCACACAAATGCATGCTAAGAAGACCAGAGCCACACACACACACACACACACACACACACACACACACACACACACACACACACACACACACACACACACACACACACACACACACACACACACACACACACACACACACACACACACACACACACACACAGTACAGGAGACAGAATGAGTGCTCTCTCTGTGTTCGCTGCCAGCTATTGGGGTCAGAGGTCAGCTGGACCTTCGGCAGACTGTTTCAGTAACCGTAGGACCAACAACTTAATTCAAAGGCTGACTGAAAACTAAAAGAATGAGGTAATGTGCGATGGCTCTGGTGTTCTATGCAAAAAGTTCACTTCACACCACAACAACAAAACAACACACAATAATATGACTTGATTAATTGCACTGTATCATTCATTCTCATTCTCTTGGTGTGATCTAGCAAAACTATACTGCAGAAACAGCTCAGTAGATTATTTGCTTAACAAATGTCCCATTCTGACACCCTTTAACATATAAAAAAGGGGAGTGTTTTGCTGTGTTTGCGCCATCATGGCTACAATGGTTTAGTCACAGGATCCATTTTCAAAGTTACCAAAAATATATAATAAATGAAAATAATGGAGCGTATTTTCGTGAAATCAAATTCAGATCATGTTTTTTTCCTCCCATTAGGTGAAATCACCAACATTTATTTGAATTATCCTCAAGGTGTAACAGTTTGCAGGTATTGGAAATAATCCGGTGTGGCCCTTGGGTTTGGTTGTACTTCATAAAGTTGTTATTAGAGATGAGAGATGATAGTGATAAATGTAATAATAATTAAAAATATATATTTATATAGATTCATGAATACAAGATACAACTAATTTTAAGTGGCAACAAAATACGTAGAAAGTTTTAAAGACATAATCCTTAATTAAAAAAATCTATGTTGTGCTGCCTAAACCATTCCAGTCCCTACCTTGTTACGAGCTAAATAACCTATTATCCATATTTAAATAGAGGCATTCTGTGCCGGGGGGGGGGGGGGGGGGCGGCACACCAGATTATTTTCCGTCCCTGCTAACCACTGCACCCCAAAGGTCCACCAGCCAGCCCTGCCAGCTGTGTGGACAGGCCTTGAGTGACAAGCAGCATGATAATTGGTCAGATGCCGTTTGCAGCTTTTGGATGGGGGGGGGGGGGGGGGGGGTGAGACGCACCCACTGCAGCGGGCCAATTATCAGAGCTCGACGCTGTGCGCACAGCAGGAAATGACATCAGAGATCTGTCATTTGCGGCGCTTGTCAAAGGCTGTTACAAGAAAGGCGTTACAAAAAAAACAAAAACCTGAATGGAATCCAATAACCAACACCAATTAAAAGAGCAGAATGGGAGACACAGTTTGAATGAAGTTCACAGCAGAACTGCCCGGCAAACTAGCTTGTTTTTATTTATTTCACAGCTGAGAATAGTCACACCGATTGTCTGGCAGGTGGCCTGACCATCGGGTAAACAACCGAAGTGTCTTTCTGTTCGCCCCCCCTCTGGTGAGGGGGGGGGGGGCGAACAATGACAGCTTCCCTTCACTTTGGACGGGTCGTAAGAGATGTTACCAAGTGGGTTGCTGGGCAGTCTGTGTTTCCATCCCATAAAAACCAAACATGACCCGTGCTCTCCCATCTAGACGGTCTAGATGGAGCAAGGGTCATGTTAAGCACACACACACACGCACACACACACACACACACACACACACATACAGACCCCGACAGAGAGAAGGAGATAAACAGAGAGAGAGAGAGAGCAAAAGATCGAGATAGAGAGGAAGAGAGAGCGAGAGAGAGGTAGAGAGGGAGAGAGAGAGGTAGAGAGAGAGTGAACGAGAGAGAAAATGAAGGGAATTCAGAAAAAACCTGCCTTGGGACGAGGACAGGGGAGGAGGAGGAGGAGGAGGAGGAGGATGATGATCGGGGGAACAGAGCGGCGGTGCAGAGGAAGTGCGAGCGCAGGGAGAACCGCTGATACCTTCGAAGACGGTCAACCATGCAGTGTGGTGAGAGAACCCGATAGAATTGCCCGCCAAGCAGGTATAGGCCCCAGCATCATCAAAAGACACATTCCTCAGTTGGAGGACTTCCATTTCCTTGTCCGTGGTGTTAAGGCCAGCGGTCTAGAGACGTCACATAGGAGGAGGAGGAGGAGAAGGAGGAGGAGGAGGAGGAGGAGGGCAGACCCGACAGGAGGCCCAGGAGGAGGGGAGAGGAGAGGGAGAGGGAGAGGGGGAGTCATAAGTTAAAATGGGGAGAAAAAAAGGGGAGGGGGGGGGGATACCGGAAAGGGAACAGGGGGAGGGGGGGGGGGAGGGGGGATTGAGATCAAGAGTCTTTCCAAAACTCGTGGATCCGACGGCGACTCGCCCACAAGTTAGTTCAGTTAGTTTTCACCCAGAGTTCCCCCTTTTTTCATTGGGGGGGCGGGGGAGGGAGGCGGGGAGTGGGAGTAAGCCCTGTAAGAGGAGACGCCGAGTTAGGTCGGAGGCGGGGGGCCGTGCCACACTTCACCAGGCAGGCCCCCCTTCCACCATAATTCCGCCCACCCACCACCACCACCACCACCACCACCAACGCGCTCTCCGTTTCCAGCACCAGACCAAATAAAATGTAATGTTAAAAAAATACAAGTACCCCAGGCTCATCTCTCTCCATGCAGAAGATGGCCAGCATGGAGAACACTCCGCAGCAGAACAGCTAACTACAAGCTCACCGTTTTTGAGGGAAACACACAAAACGTTCACAACGAGACAAACACATGGCAAAGAGGGCCAGACAGCTGGAAGACTGGAGAGAGGGAAAACAAGAGGGAGGGGGGAGAGAGGGAGAGAGAGACAGAGAGAAAGAGAGGACAGACAGAGAGACAGATAGACAGAGAGACAGACAGAGACACAGAGAGAGACGGTGAGAGAGACAGACAGACAGACAGAGAGAAAGCGAGAGAGCGAGAGACATAGACAGAGAGAGAGTGAGGTATAGAGTCTGGGAGAGGTGAGCAGAGAACCAAGAGAGCGAGAGTAATGGAACAGGATGGCAAGAGAGAGAGAGAGCGAGAGAGAGAGAGAGAGAGAGGCCCTTATTAGGCGGGCACTGCGCCGGCACCGGGCAGGAATGAGAGCGGTCCAACATAAACCAGCGACTAAACACTTTCAACTGTTCTGCTGGGAATTTTCCATAGCGTCATTTACAGTCAGGAGGAGAAGCCAGGCGAGAGGGAGAGGCGGGGGAGAAGTGAGGTAGAGCGAGGGAGGGGGAGGGAGGAGAGAAACAGCCACATGGGCGGGTTGTCTAGCCTAGGGGCCCCCCTAACTCGCCAGGTGTCCCCCTAAGCGTGGCCGGGTGTGGGTCCCTACGTGCGCCCCCCTACGCTGTGGCTGTGGGTCCCGGCGGGCCGGTTTACCTGTGGGCTCGTAGCGGGTGACCGTCAACCAGGCCGACTGATTGGCCTCGCCTATATAATTGGACACTTTACAAATATACTCGCCGCTCTCCTCCTCAGTCACATTGTAGAGCGTCAGCACCTGAGTGTCCGAGCTATTGACCCCAGAATGCTGGAATCAGGAGGGGAGGGGGGGTGGGGGGAGGGGAGGGGGGAGACAAACAGGAGTGCAGCACGGAACAGAAGAACATCACATCAACAGCGGCACATCACCACGGCGACCAGATCGACAGGTATAAGACGTCTGGTGTTACGCTAGCGTGGGTTCATTCTTCTGTTCTCTCCGCAGAATGACGCCGATATATCGTAAAAACAGTACATGCGGTATTCATAAAAGAAATAAAATGCAAAATCTCTGCATCCACTTACATAAACAGTTACTTCTTTATCCTCTTGTTTGGGGGTTGGGTTCGCACAATTGCAATCACCAAAATGACTCGGTGATCAATGACAGTTTACATTGTCGTCATAAGCAATCAATGGGTTTTCTTAGCAACCAATGCAATGAACACTCAGAATTTCAATGCAGTCAACTAACATTCCTAGCAAAGCTTAGCAAAGTTAGCACATCGTCTTCACACAGATTAATAAAAGCAAATGCATCTTGGCAAGCGATGAACGTTCAACAATTTGTTCCGGCACTTTTTGTCTCCAGCAATTACATGTATGCCCCATCCGTGGAGGGAGGGAGGGCGGTGGTGCAGCGCCAGGGGGGCCCTTACCTTCAGCACGCGGACGTAGGGCAGCATGTCGGGGCCCACGCGGCTCCCGTTCACTTCGATGTGCTTCAGCCACTGGATGTGTGGCTGCGGGTCGCTGAACACCTTGCACTCAAACTCCACGTCGCTGCCCACCACCGCCGTGCGGTTGGCGGGCAGACCGGCCTGCAGGATGGGCCTGTGCGGTGACCGCTCTGCGGAATGCATAAGTGGGAAAACACACCCAGGTGCACACGCACGCACACGCACACACACACACACACACAAATAATTTATCAGTGTCACTTAGAATTGTACTGCTATGTTACCCCTTTTTATGCCCGTATGACACCCATTGCACTCTGAACCGTCCCTGGATAAGGGATTCTGCGTTCCTACTCCAGATTCCTTCCTTGTTCCTTAAGGGAGCCGTTTCTTGCCTTAGGGGGCGCTATAGGGCTAGGGGGGATGTCATAATCACATGGCCCATAATCACATGGCCCATAATAATATGGCCTGAAAAGCCGTTTGAGACTGTATTGTGATTAAGGGCTATACAAATAAAATGTACATGACCACGCAACGCAGCCTTGTTAAAAGAAAACCACGGTGATCTCAGCAATACTAGTCGACAAGTACGAATATTTTTCGGAATGCCGACCATTGTGTATGAAACCTGCTTCACATTACGTCGATCGCGCATACGTCTCGCGTTCAACATCAGATAGGTTGTGATTTCACTAACGATACAGGCTCTGCAAATGCACAGCTTAGGAAATAAGCTGGACCCGTCATTCCTCATTACTGACAGTTGGCTGTCATTACTGACATTTGGCAAAAAATATATTGCTCCGAACTAAACTGATAAACAAATACAATCCAGTGGCAGAGTGGCAAACAACAGCAATTGTTGCCCCAGACAACAACAACAACAACAACAACTTGGGAAGGAGTAGGAGATTTAGCGGAGTCATTCAGACACTTCTAGCTCGCCAAGTGTCAGGGTTAGGTTTAAATGGGACACAAATGAACACTGGAAACCCACTCCATACTACTTCACAAATAGCAGCTTGCTGGAAACTTCCACAGCTTTTCAAAGCTGGAAATCAGGGCAGTGTTTTTCCAAGAACCTTACCGACGACGTCCAGCTGGTAGGTGTGGTTGATGCTGCCGAATTGGTTCTCGACAACACAGGTGTAGTTGCCCTTGTCCGAGGGGACGACTGACTCCATGATGATGGTCCAGACGTGGTCTCGCACCTGAAGGTCCCAGAGAAAAAAAATTGCAGACTTTGTTTTCAAAGAAAGAAACTCATAACAACAATGACAGCACGGCTTCATTCAGCTGGGGGCAACAGCTCATGCTTTATGGCAGAATATACAGTATACTGAAATCAAAGAACAGTAGACTTTGGTTGATGACTTATATTATGGCATTTCAGGGTGGACGCACACGCACACGCACACGCACACACACACACACACACACACACACACACACACGTTTAATGCGCGTCTGCTGCCTCAACCTGCCTTGTTAGCTAGCTAAAGTGTGGGCGCTCTCCCCTTTTTCTCCTCAGAGCCAAGTAGTTATAATTTTTCGTCCATAAATCCGCAGCGACCGGCAGAGCGTGATTAAACCAACAGAACCTCCAAGGCACTGGCAACATCAAACAGCCACGCATGCCTGCGCCAGACATACCGCTTCCCTCGTTTAGTGCAAATATGAAGGGGAGGGAGAATTGGATAGGAGGGGGGGGGTGTGGGTGTGCATGTGCATGTGCATGTGTGTGTGTGTGTACATGTATATAGTTGGGTGGGTGAGGGTGACGGTGGGGTGGGGGGGCTCAGCTGTCTATTGCCAGATGTGTGTTGTGCTTGGCTTCATATACATGTGGTGTGCATTAAAAACCACCCATTGCCCCCCCCACCCGACCCCACCCCTCATTTCCACGTAGCCTATATGAACAATAGAGAGCCGGTCATAAAAGGAAAGGGTGGGTGGGGGGGTGGGGGGGCGTGTATATGTGTGTGTGTGTGTGTGTATATATGTGTGTTTGTGTGCGTGAGGATCACAGATGTCGCCGGGCGGCCAGCGTGGGCCTCTGCACCACCTACACTTCTTGGAGGGGCAAGGGGTGGTGGTGGTAGGTGTGGGGGGGGGCGAGTACCCCCATGCCAACAACGAAATGACAGCAGCAGCCAGATGGTGAGGTGCGCTGCCCGGCCACACTGGGTAGGGTGGTGGGGGAGGAAGCTCCTAAATGTGTCCCAGCTGGAGAGGGGAGTGTGTGTGTGTATGTGTATGTGTATGTGTGTGTGTGTGTGTGTGTGTGTGTGTGTGTGTGTGTGTGGGGGGGGGGGGGGGGATTGGTTCGAGGCCGGAGCAGCCCAGAGACTGCGAGGGGGAGCGAGCTAAAGAGGGTGGTCTCACTGTACTCTCTATCTGTCTGTGTCCTCCCTGTGTCTCCCGGCTGCTGAAACACGCCTCCTCTGCAGGAGCAGCCTGCCGGTGTCTTAACATAACGACGCCGTAATGTCAGCATCGGCCGCTGCATCCGTTTCCAGTTGCTAGCTAGACAAACAAACACGAAATTAATATGCTGTGACGTGTGATATTAAATGTCGTGATTAGCGGACTGTCTCTGTGTTGTGTTGTGTTGTGTTGGACTGGCCTCCTTGGCCAGGTGGCCTAGAAAGCAAAGATCAAAACGGTAACGTAATAGGGTTGACATTAAACCGCTGGTTTCATAAAAGGTGATAAATAATATCCATGTTTCAAGGTGAGCGGAAACCACCACCGGTTTACCTCACTCTACGCACAAAACTCTCCATCGATCTAGCCCACTCCAAGTCTCTCCAAGTCAACTAGCCACCCTGCTACTCGCTAGCCTACCCCCTACCCAATACCCATTGGATTACATTTATATAACGCTTTTATCCAAAGCGCTTTACAGTTGCCTCACATTCACCCATTCATACACCGACGGCGGTGCCAACCATGCAAGGTAACAACCAACACGTCAGGAGCAGTGAGGGTTAGGTGGTGTCTTGCTCAGGGACACCTCGAGAATTAGCTAGGAGGGGGGGAGGAGCCCGGGGATCGAACCAGCGACCTTCCTGTTGGCAGACAACCGGACTTACCTCCTGAGCTACTGCTCCTGCTACTGTATTATTAATTTCTGTTATGCACCAATTTCACAAAAGCATGTTCCTTGTTTGTAAAAACTAAGGCAATAAAGCTGATTCTGATTATCACAACAAACCCTTTCTGCTCCTTAATGACGGGTGTCTTAAAGGGGCTCTTCTAGAGCACCAGGTGAGCGTGTGACGAGCAACATACAGTTTCTAAATTGTCACGTGACTAAAATTGTTATTGTGACATGTGACATGACTTCTAGTGTGGGAGTGTCCACCTAGAAGTATGTCGACTAGATCAGTCTACAGTCCACTGGGTAGGCTGGTCTAGGCTAAGCTAGCCGGTGTACATCTGTGTGGACGGTACAATACGGCCGTTTAAAAAAAAAAATACACAAAGTAAACAAAAACAAAAACACTGAACAAAAGCGCGACCTGGACAAAGGCCAGAACAAAAAGAGGCGGGAAGGGGGCAGGCGTCACCTTGAAGCCTCCGATGCGGTGGTCCCGCCGGAACTCCCGGCCGTTCTTGAACCAGCGGAGGGTGGGGGGAGGGTTCCCGCTGGCCTGGCAGCGGAACTTCACCGTCTTGCTGGCGGGCACGGCGTGAAGCTTCTTCGCCATCTTCTCCGGGTGGGCCCATTGGGGGGGCATCGCTAGAGGGCGGCGGTGGGGGGGGAGGGGGGTGTACGGCAGATGTTACACACACACACATACACACACAACAGGAAAAACAAGGATACCATATGGCCGAGACGTGCGATTCCTAACACGGAGAGAGGAAATGCGTTGGAAATGCATCCTGGCCGTGGATGTGCTCGACAGAGAATTCGCCAACAAACATGTGCAACAGGAAAACAACTACAGGCTTGTAGACAAGCTTATCTTCATGTTTATTAGAGTTGATGTTTATGAGAGCTTTTCTGAACTCGCATAACAGATCTTTTTATGGAGCACTTAGAACCGTGAAGTCTCAGTCTTTCTTTTTCGAAAAGAAACATTACATTTACATTCAAAATGATGGGGAGATCAGAACTCCATACATTCCCATATGGCTTGAGAACAGTGTTTTACATACACAAGATCACTCAAACCCCCCCCACCCACCCAAAAAAAACCCCTGAATATCTAAGCAGGATCCCCCCCGGGGCCCTCCTCAAAGCTCCCTTTAATTTCCTGAGACCCTTTAATTTTTAAATTCTTTCCACGCAACATCCGACGTGGTTAGGTGCCAAAACGTTGTTGAATTCGTGTTCAAAAGACTCAGGGTGAAGGAAGGAAGGAAGGAAGGTGGGTAGGGACGTAGAGGCAGAGTAGTAGTACTAGTCGTCTAGTAGCAGACCGTGCCTCAGTGACTTGATTGCACGGCCGACTCATGCGCTAAAATCGCTAGACATCCTAAGGTTCACCACAGCCGGTCGACTTGGTGGGGACGAGAGAGAGAGAGAGAGAGAGAGAGAGAGAGCGAGAGAACGAGAGAGAGAGAGAGAGAGAGAGTGTGTGTGTGTGATCTGGTTCACCATAAGTGAAATCACTCGTGCAGATGTCGAAGTGTGTGTGTGTGTGTGTGTGTGTGTGTGTGTGCTTGCGTGTGTCTTAGCGGCCAGCGCGCCATAACCACAGCGGTTGAATCACAGCACTCTGGGGCTTTCAACCGCTCACTCATTCATTCATTCATCAGCGTAGCCTTCCATGTCCTCAAATGACACACGTTCTTGCTGCTGCTGATGGGATTCGCAGAAGAAGGAGAAGGAGGAGAAGGATACATATGACATGTATTCAGATGGCGATGTTAGAAAATACTTACGAAGCAGTTTCTGACTGCCCAGGAGTTTAGCTTCCTCAGAGGAAGACTCTTCCTCTTCGTCGTCATCCTCTAATGACGCCAGGGTATCCACTGGAAGGAGAGCGTGGAATACATCATTTAGGACTTTAGAATATTACTTTTCTCCACAAAAACCAAGAAAGAAGGCAGTACTGCTGCAAAACACACCTTTAAATATAAATGTTTGTGTACAGGCTTAACCTGAGTATCACATGTTAGCTGTTAGCTTCTATAAAGGATCATGTCAAAGTAAATTAAATCAGACAAAGTAAGTGAGCGATTGTTGGATCCTAGTCAAGTGTCCAGTCAAACTAAGTGTTTCCAGGGTTAATATATTTTCAGTATTCACTAGACATGCAGTCACACTTTACAAACAATAACGTTCTACTTGATTGTTCAATGAATAGCACTTGTCTATTACATTCACGGCATTTGGCCGGCGCTTTTGTCCAAAGTGACTAAAGTGAATAGAGCATAAGTATTAAAGCATAGACTGACTCACAAATCAGACTTTAGATTAAGATCTCACGTCTAATTGCAGACAAGGTCAAATCTGTGTGAACGGGGCGTTTCACTTTCTTTTGCTTCTAATTAATTTCGAGGGGGGGGTGGGGGGGGGAGCTGTACACACGCGTGACAGAATGGGTCTCGACCTGCACAGTGGAACCACAACAAACGTGCTCTGGCTCACCAGTGACCATCGATTGGAAGGGACTAAAAAAAACACAACAAATGCTACTAGACAGAAACTGAAATCAGACTAGACTCTCGCTTTAGACGCTTTAACGGGACATCTTGCCATCTTGAGTTTCTCTCAGAGTACAGGCGAATATCTCCAGGATACGCAGGAAACGCTGCGTAACTCCCACCCCTCACACTCGCTGGTTTCCAGCACAGGCATACGTGTGTATTCTGTGTATTCTACCCCCAGAAGTTCAGCTAAAGTGTTGTTAAACGTCTAGATTAAAGCACGACATGACACACAACAGATTTCAGAAAGAGTGATGAACTAACACGACATCCAATACCAGCCATGGGTGAAAAACAAAGACTTCAAATAGTTCTTCATATGCAACGGCGGCAGTTTTCTTTTTAAAAGGAAGACGTTCTTTCATTTGAAAATATCTTGGCCAATAAACAAGGAAACCCTGCTAGGAGAACGTAACTATTTCACAAACAGACCAATTAGGTAAATGAGTGCGAGGCTCATGTGGTTGTGGGAATGGCTTAATATCCCGGGCACATACATGTAAGAAATGAGGTCGTAACCACACCTGGAGATACACAGCCCACAAACATGTGTCTGTACCTGGCATACCACGCCATACTTTTTTTTGGCTCAACTTCCGACTCTTTTTAGTAGCTTTCGTCGTCTTGGAGTTGAGTATACAAAAAGGGGGGCGGGGAGGGCACACAAGAAGCACACAAATAAACAAGACGTAGTACCGCTTGTGACCACAGGTGTGCACTCGCACAGTGACTCAAGACTAACAAACAACAAAAACCATCCATGACTTTACAGCCTTTCAACCTCACTGAGAAGTCAGCCTCACAAACGAGATGTGGATGATCAATAAATTGCACAATTAATTGCATATTCATTGAAATTGCGATGTTGTTCCCTGCTGGGAAATAAATTAAGATAATTACAAATATGAATAAATCAGATCATGATAATGTGTACACCTTTTGTACACATTAAAATCAAATTACAAATTGTTACAATTGTTTTTAATATATACAGCAGGCGCAACAGAATATAAATTGAATTGATTATTGCAATGAATAATCGCAAAAATAATATCGGCCAAAAATAATCGCAATCATCGTTTGATCCCAACGGTGCAGCCCTAGCAGCCAGCATGGCATCCATCACCGGCACGGGATGTCTCTTACCGGAGACGTTGAAGAACGCCGTGTGGTTGCCGAAGGTGGTGCAGGCGTACAGCCCCGAGTCGGCAGGCTCCACCTTCTCGATCTCCAGCTGGCCGTTGCGGATGCGTGTGTGCTCGCCGTCGGTGAGCGCCGCGTGGTCCTTGGTCCAGTTGACCAGCAGCTGAAGGGAGTCCTTGGCGGGGCAGCCGAGGTCCAGCCGGTCCCCAGGGTACAGGGTGTAGAGCTCGGCCTGAGTCTCCAAGCCCAGGCCTGGGAGAGAGGAGGGGGATGAGAGGAGGAGGAGGAGGTGGATGAGGATTGGGCTTGGCCATAACTAGCCAGACAACAGGACAGATAGCGAGAGACAAAAGTCCCAGTGTCCACATAACGCCTTTTTCTCAGAGCAAACGTATTATTTCAATTGTGCCCAATGAGAAGTGAGAGCATGCAGCCACCAGAGCGCATACATACTGTATATACATATATTTTTTGTGCAGAGTCCTTCGAGTTGAAAATATCGTAACTTTACATAAATGCTCCAGTGTCGTCGTCACCAGCGCCTTTCGAAGCGCCTTGGACGTATCGATAAGCTAGGAGCTAAGGCGATACCGTGGGCAGTTGTCATATAAACACAGTAAACAAAGCACGGAGCCTCATCCCAGCTCCACACCAGCACAGTTCTGCCAGAAATTGTCCAATGTGTCCTCACCGGTCTAGCAGTGTTGTCGTCATGATGGACGTTAGCAACACACCTCGATGGAAAAACTCAAACTAAACAAAACTATATTATTAAAAACAATAGTTTGACGATAGCTTCTAAATAAGGTCATTTGTAATGGAAAAGAATGGAAAAAAAAAAAGCAACAGGTTTTTTTAATCTCCCTAAAAAGTTCTGCTGCGCACGATCACGACTTGCTGACCGCGGCTCAGTCCTTGTTTGCTTCTGAAAACAGAGACGCCGCTCTCCTCGGCCCAACCTCTCGCTCAAATGAAATCGCATCCCAAATTAGTCAAGGCCTGATCGTCCGCGCACGGCCAGGAGCTACTTGAGGGAGGAAGGTGAAATTCAATTAGAGGAAAGAAATGGTGTCGGCATCGCCAGGAGAGACACCTGAGCCCCCCCAGCGATCAGTGAGTACATAGCCCACCACAGGTAGAGAAGGACACACACACACACACACACAACACACACACAACACACACACACACACACACACACACACACACACACACACACACACACACACACACACACACACACACACACACAACACCACACGACACCCACACAGCACACACACACACACACACAAACCCAATTACGTTGACACATTGTCCATCACAAGGCTGTTTGTCCCCCAGTGTTAAAGGCAGAGACATCAGAACCAGTGCTCCTCTGGATTCTTGCTGTTGTTGTAAACCAAGCACCATCTTTAAACACACCATGCGTTATTACCATTCAATAATGACCATTAATGAATGTTAGTGTTACTCTTAAACTACCTACACTTTTTGAACACTAAAAAAGGTAAAGTATATACATACAGTTACAACGTTATAAAGTGAGCACATGGGTTACTTGGCAACAACAACGAAAACAATCAGAACAAAGTGGCGCGGTGACTGGACCGGACAGCCACCACAGGACCCACGGGAGTCGGGGCGCAGCGTAAACACGCCATACGAGGCCGCCTCCCACCAGACAGGAAGCAGGCCCGTATTAGGGCACAGCCTCGGAAACCACGTCAGCAAACCTGGCCACATTAATCCACCCTCCCTCCATCACAACAAAGCCCTCCAGACAATGAAGGCGGGAAGGGGGGAGGTGGAAGGGGGAGGTGGGGAGGGGGTGTGTGCACAGCAGAGAGCAAGGCCTGCAGCGGCAGGTTCTAGCGCCGGTTGCTATGGCGACGCTGGTTGGGTCTAGTAAAGGTATTTCCTGGATCACATGTGTCTGTCAGGCCCTTAATCCCAGCAGGAAAGGGGGCCGGTGGGGCAGGATCAACTTTCTCCTCGAAAACACCAATAGAGGAGAGAGAGGGGAGAGACGGGCGTGGTACGGCAGGAGAGAAGGATCTAAAAGCACTGGGAGGGTTATGCCATCAACTCTACATGTTCTGTACATTACAATACGTGTGTAGTGTGAATGTAATGTGTGTAGGTGTGTGCCTGTGTGGTGTGGTGTGTGTGTGTGTGTGTGTGTGTGTGTGTGTGTGTGTGTGTGTGTGTGTGTGTGTGTGTGTGTGTGTGTCCCTCTAACCCTCTGCAGATGTTACTGCCACTGATAAGGCTGCGTCAACATCCCAACTGTTAATCTAGTAGCAGCCATCATAAAGACCCACTAAACACCATTAAAATGACTTGTTGCTAGAGGTGGGCAATATATCAATAATATAAGTGGCGATATGACTACATATCATCTTATATTTGATATTGTAATAAGTGTTGCCTTTTACTTGTTTTAATGGTCTATTATTTGTGTTAAAATTTGAAAATACTTGTCACTTGTCGTGTATTTAATCACAGAGTATACAAGAATAGTTTAGATTATGGTTATTTTATTTTGACCACTTCCTTATTCCAGAAAACATTCTATATTGTGAATGATATATATTGTTATCGAGATATTAAATCACCTGCATCAGGATATAATTGGCCATTTCGCCCAGCTCTATGTTGTTACATTACATTTAGGGCATTAGACGCTTTTATCCAAAGTGACTTACAAAGAGTACATTTGTTGAAGGAGAGGCAGCAATATATCACTGTGGTACCTGAAGATAAGAATAGAGCTGTTTTCGAGCATTCCTATTTACGAGACGAATAGAACGAGTTTCATAATTGCCAAGTTGCCTGCATAAGTAGCTGGGCAGGCGTGCAATTCTAAGCATGATACCAAATCTGTACAATCTGTTGTAGAAGAAGGCTGCATAGTATTCTGCTGTTGGTAAGTGGAGAAACAGAATCAGCGTTGTATTTCTGAGCTATTCTTGTAGATGAACTGGTAGAGCCATTTTCTTAAAAGCTAATCCTGTAGCAGGACTGGTAGAGGTATTGATCTTAAACTACCTGTAGCAGTGTTTGTATTTTACTTAAACTAACATTGTAAAGTAACCTATTGCAGTGTTGGTTTTACTTGAAACTAATCTTGTAACAGGACTGGTAGAACTGTATTTTACTTAAACTAACATTGTAAACTAACCTATTGCAGTGTTGGTTTTACTTGAAACTAATGTTGTAGCAGCGTTGGTAGAGGTATCTGTCGTAAAGTAACTTGGAGTTACTGTTGGGGTAGTGTTGGTAAAAAGGAACCTTGTTGTAGTATTGTTGGCAGAGATATTGGTCAAATTCACTTATTACAGTTGTTGCTGTTGTTGCAAACTTGATCATTAGCATATTAAGAGGTGGACACGCCCAGGGATAGTCACCCAGTTTCGGGCATTCAGCTGTAGTCAATTGAGGTAACGACAAGGAGGAGCTTAACCCTGCATGAGCCCCCCCTTGTGCACTTAGCTATTAATACAGAGCTAGTATCTTAGCGTCAGCTGTAGCGTCAGGCCCTGCGAACGAAGACCCAGAACAAAGACAGGGGAGTCATTCTGCGGGAGTCAAGACCCAGAACAAAGACAGGGGAGTCATTCTGCGGGAGTCAAGACCCAGAACAAAGACAGGGGAGTCATTCTGCGGGAGTCAAGACCCAGAACAAAGACAGGGGAGTCATTCTGCGGGAGTCCGTCCAGGGAGTCCTACACCTTCCCTCCTCCTGTGCTAGACATGTGCCGACAGTCCATTACAGTCTGGACATCCTACCGCGGCAGGTGTCACCGAAGACCCTCCACTCGCTGCCGCCAACCCCTCTAATCTCCTCTACCCTACGATCTCAACCTACACAGGCCTTGATGTGAGAGGGGGACTTTGGAATTGCCAATCGTCGGTCAAGAAAACTGAGACCATTCTGGCCTACGCCGCCCTCCAGTCTCTCCACTTCCTGGCTCTCACAGAGACCTGGATCACCCCGGAAAATACCGCCACCCCTGCCGCCCTTTCCACGACCTACTCTTTCACACACACTCCCCGACCCTCTGGGCGAGGTGGAGGAACAGGACTCCTCATCTCTCCAAAGTGGTCATACCAGGTCCTTCCCCTGGAACACCTGACCAGATCTGCACTTGAACTCCATGCTGTATCTGTTACCCTTCCGATCAAGCTCAACATTGCTGTGATCTACCGACCACCGGGTCCTCTTGGCGACTTCTTCGACGAGATGGATGCCCTCCTCAGCTGTTTTCCTGAAGATGGCACCCCACTTGTCGTTCTGGGCGACTTCAACATCCAGCCAGAGAAGTTACAATCACCCGAATTCATCAACTTCTTCGCCACATTCGGTTTGGCGCTCACTCCTTCTCCTTCCACCCACAGAGCCGGGAACCAACTTGACCTTGTCTTCACAAGGTCCTGCGCCACTTCGGCACTCTCTGTCACCCCCCTCCCTGTGTCTGATCACCATTTTGTCGCTTTCACCCTCCCCCTAAAATCTCCCACCTCCCTACCTGCTACGCCTCACATCGTCACCTCCCGTAGGAACCTGAAAACTCTCTCTCCCTCTACTCTCTCTGCAACTGTCCTCTCCTCACTACCTCCCCCCCAACAATTCTCCCTCTTGTCAGTAGAGGAAGCGTCCTCCACTCTGACTTCTTCTCTCTCCTCATCCTTCGACTCACTCTGTCCACTTATCTCCAGACCGGCACGAGCCTCTCCTCCACCTCCCTGGCTGTCCGAAACTCTGCGGGCTCATAGAACAGAGTTGCGGGCAGCTGAGAGAAAATGGAGAAAATCTGACTCTGCTGATGATCTCTCTCACTACCTCCACCTCCTCTCATGTTTCACCTCTACTGTGTCAGCAGCCAAATCTGCCTTCTATCTTACAAAGATCAACTCTTCCGCCTCCAACCCCAGGAAACTTTTTTCCATGTTCTCCTCCCTCCTCAACCCTCCCTCCCCTCCTCCTCCCTCCTCCCTCTCAGCAGATGACTTTGCCACCTACTTTACAAAGAAGGTGAAGGACATTACCTCCTCTTTCACCCCTGCTTCTTCCCCCACTCCCCCTTCACCCACCCCTACCAGCCTTACCTGCTTTAACCCCCTCTCCTCTGAAGAAGTCAACAGGCTTGTGACATCCAACCATGCCACCACCTGCCCCCTTGACCCAATCCCGTCCTCTCTTCTCCAAGACATCTCGGGCGACATCCTTCCCTTCCTCACCACCCTAACTAACACCTCCATCACTTCGGGCCTGTTTCCGACTGCCTTCAAGGCCGCCAGAATCAAGCCACTCCTTAAGAAACCCACCCTGGACACCACCGACGTCCGACACTACAGACCTGTGTCTCTCCTATCATTCCTCTCCAAAACCATAGAACGTGCTGTCTCCACCCAACTATCATCCTATCTCTCCGAGAACAACCTGCTCGACCCTCATCAGTCAGGCTTCAAAGCGGCGCACTCCACGGAGACGGCCCTGCTTGCAGTATCAGAGTCCCTTCGCGACGCCAGAACCTCTTCCCTCTCATCCGTGCTCATCCTCCTTGACCTGTCCGCCGCTTTCGACACAGTGAACCACCAGATTCTCCTCTCCACCCTGGCAGAGCTTGGCATCACTGGAACTGCGTTATCCTGGTTCACCTCCTACCTGACAGATCGCACTTATCAGGTCACATGGAATGGCTCCCTGTCCAGACCCTGCACCCTTGACACCGGAGTACCCCAAGGCTCAGTACTGGGACCCCTTCTGTTTTCTTTATACATTAGATCTCTCGGCTCTGTAATCACATCCCATGGCTTCTCCTACCACTGCTATGCTGATGACACCCAACTGTTTCTCTCCTTCCCCCCCTCAGACACCCACATCGCAACACGCATCTCAAAATGCCTGGCCGACATCAGCAGATGGACGACCGTCAACCACCTGAAGCTCAACCTCGACAAGACTGAGCTTCTCTTCATACCGGGTAAAGACTGCCCTCAGATGGACCTACTTGTCACCATCGAGGACATCGAAGTCTCCCCTGCACCCACGGCAAGGAACCTTGGCGTGGTATTGGATGACCGGCTGTCCTGCAACGCCAACATTACCTCTGTGGCCCGATCTTGTAGAATTGCTCTCTACAACATCCGCAAGATCCGGCCCTTCCTCACACGTGAAGCAGCGCAGATCCTGGTCCAAGCGCTCGTTATCACTCGTCTCGACTACTGCAACTCTCTCCTGGCTGGACTCCCCGCCTCAACAATCAAGCCCTTACAACGCATCCAGAACGCAGCAGCACGCCTCGTGTTCAACCTACCTAAATTCTCCCATGTAACCCCCCTCTTCCGCAACCTCCACTGGCTCCCGGTAATCGCTCGCATTCGATTCAAGACACTGGTACTGACTTTCATGGCTGTCAACGGAACCGCCCCTACCTACCTCCAAAAATTAGTCCGACCCTACGCCCCAGCCCGAGCACTCCGCTCGGCAACTTCTGCCAAACGACTGGTACCGCCTTCACTAAAAACAGCCAAACATCGCTCTTCCAAGTCCCAACTCTTCACGGTTCTGGCTCCGCAGTGGTGGAATGAGCTCCCGGCTCATGTCAGAACAGCCGAGTCGCTCGCCAGCTTCCGCAAGAGACTCAAGACCCACCTGTTCAGAGTTCACCTGGACTCTACATAACCCCCCCCCCCCCCTAGCACTAACCTGCGTGTGTATATGTCTTAACACTTAGTAATGGCACTTAGCATTGTTGTTCATTCTCAGATATTGTATCATGCTTAGAATTGCACGCTTGCCCAGCTACAACTACTGCAGGCAACTTGGCAATTATGAAACTCGTTCTATTCGTCTCGTAAATAGGAATGCTCGAAAACAGCTCTATTCTTATCTTCAGGTACCACAGTGATATATTGCTGCCTCTCCTTCAACAAATGTACTCTTTGTAAGTCGCTTTGGATAAAAGCGTCTGACAAATGCCCTAAATGTAATGTAAATGATACAACATCTGAGAACGAACAACAATGCTAAGTGCCATTAATAAGAGTTAAGACATATAAACACGCAGGTTAGTGCTAGGGGGGGGTTATGTAGAGCCCAGGTGAACTCTGAACAGGTGGGTCTTGAGTCTCTTGCGGAAGCTGGCGAGCGACTCGGCCGTCCTGACATGAGCCGGGAGCTCATTCCACCACTGAGGAGCCAGAACCGTGAAGAGTTGGGACTTGGAAGAGCGATGTTTGGCTGTTTTTAGTGAAGTTGCCGAGCGGAGTGCTCGGGCTGGGGCGTAGGGTCGGACTAATGTTTGGAGGTAGAGGGGCGGTTCCGTTGACAGCCATGAAAGTCAGTACCAGTGTCTTGAATCGAATGCGAGCGATTACCGGGAGCCAGTGGAGGTTGTGGAAGAGGGGGGTTACATGGGAGAATTTAGGTAGGTTGAACACGAGGCGTGCTGCTGTGTTCTGGATGCGTTGTAAGGGCTTGATTGTTGAGGCGGGGAGTCCAGCCAGGAGAGAGTTGCAGTAGTCGAGCGCTTGGACCAGGATCTGCCTGGTAAGGAGTTGCCTTATTGTACCACAAAACCGACCTTAAGCCGGCTAACTAACTACATAACTAATCATGTTACAACATTAGTATTTCTGCTACTACAGCCCTGACTATTAGGTTTCGCTCTCGCTCTCTCTCTCTCGCTTTCTCTCTCTCTCCCTCTCGACATTGCAGATTAATACTGAAGACATCAAAACTATGAAAGAATTATGTAGTAAACACAAAAAAACCCAGAAAATATGACCAAAAAAACAGAATGTTTGATAATTTACATTCTTCAAAGTAGCCACCTTTTGCTTTGATGACAGCTTTGCACAGTCTTGCTATTCTCTCAATCAGCTTCATGAGGTGGTCACCTGGAATGGTTTTCAGTCCAGAAGGAGTTCTCAGAGGTGCTTGTTGGTGGCTTTTCCTTCACTCTGTGGTCCAACTCATCTCAAACCATCTCAATTGGGTTTAGGTGGGGTGATTGCGGAGGCCAGGTCATCTGAGGTAGCACTCCATCACTCTCCTTCTTGGTCAAATATCCCTTATATAGAGCCAAGGGGTGTGTTTGGGGTCATTAACCAAAAATCTCAAATCTGGTCTAATGTCCATTCCTTGTGTTTCTTGGCCCAAGCAATTCTCTTCTTCTTCTTGTTCTTCCTCAGTAGTGGCTTCTTTGCAGCAATTCGACCATGAAGGCCTGATTCACACAGTCTCCTCTGAACAGTTGAACTCTGCGAAGCATTTGCGCATGTGAGCTCTAATCTGAGGTGCTGTTAATTGGCGTTTTCTGAGGCTGGTAACTGTAATGAACTTATCCTCTGCAGCAGAGATAACTCTTGGTCTTCCTTTCCTGGGGCAGGCCTCGTGAGAGCCAGTTTCATCATAGCGTTTGATGATTTTCGCGACTACACTTGAGGATACATTCAAAATTCTTGAATTTTGACTGAACTTCATGTCTTAAAGTAATGATGGACATTCATTTCTCTTTACTTAGTTGAGTGGTTCTTGCCATAATATGGATTAGTATAGTAGTTGAATAGGGCTATTCACTGTATACCAACCCTACCTCTGCACAACACAACTGATGGTCTCAAACACATTAAGAAGGCAAGAAATTCCACCAATTAACTCTTGAAAACCATTCCAGGTGACTACCTCATGAAGCTGATTGAGAGAATGCCAAGAGTGTGTAAATCTGTCATCAAGGCAAATCGTGGCTACTTTGAAGAATCCAAAATACAAAACATATTCTGGTTTGTTTAACACATTTTTGGACTACATAATTCCATGTGTTCTTTCATAGTTTTGATGCTTTCAGTATCAATCTACAATGTGGAAAGTAATAAACAAATAAAGAAACACCACTGAATGAGAAGGTGTGTCCAAACTTTTGACACCAGACCAGATATATATCTGAGTTTAACTGTTCAGAATGTCACTGTGTTGTAATGTACATGTGACAATAAAACACTTTGACTTTGCCTAGTAGCAGCAAAATACATGAATGTTGGGTGTGAAAAAGTAAGGTACCAACAGCACCTTCACACAGGCCTAAAGGTTTTTGATTTTAAAGTTTGCTAGAAAATGCTTTTGCTCAACGAGTGCTTTCAGAGTCATTTCAGAGTAAAATGTTTTTTTCCTCCCAGGGGCGTAAATGAGGTGCTTGTGATGTTTCCTTTGAACAGGATGTTGTGAGTGATTAATCCTCCTGCCTCCATGATTGGATTACCATGGATTAAGGATCATATTTGGGAGCAGTAAAGCAGCCAGAATGCCCTCGCTCTCATGCTTTCCTCCAACCATTTGGAAAAGTTGACTGACATCCCTTCGAATCATCCTAATTACACAAATCATGAAAGGCTACAACAACAAAAAAAAGCCCACACATGCCTGCGAGTTCACGACTTAGTAAAACAAGCAGCCGAGCAAAAATAACACCCCCCAAAAAGAAAAAGGAACAACAGAAAAAACAGCACAGTAGTGGGCCCCGTGAGCTGGCGCCAGTCTATGAGTTTGAGATAGGAAGCAATACGCCGGCTGAATGACTGCTGGGATTTCCTGCCCGGCCCCATCGATGGTGATGGTTGAGTGCAGCATAGTTGGTCCAGTTGAGCCACGGAAATGCTGCACAGCAAAAACACACAATCCAGCCAGTCGCCCCTTGCCCCCACCCCCACCCGCACCCGACCCCTGTCAAACCATAGTGAAGGGGTGGGTGGGAGGGCAGGGAGGGAGGAGGGGAGAGAGAAGAATTGATAAGTGACAATAGCAGGGGGTCGGGGGTGGTGGTGGGGGGAGGGACTCTGGGGACGCCGGAGAATAGCACAATGCCCATTAGCAAGCTGCAGGAATTCAATGAGCGAGAGTCTGAAAGACCTCCAGTAGGAAACACTTTTCACTAGCAAATCAGCCCATTGACATTCAGCACATCGACGCGGGACACGGCGAGAGTGGGGCCTGCGGGGAAGAAATTAGCTTTACGCTATTTTACTTATTTAAATGGGGGAAGGGGTGGTTCGTACGTGGTGGTGGGGGGTGGGGGGGTTGTTACGGTCGCTAACTCATGGGCCGACACGGGTGTCTCGTGTGAACAAAAGAAGAGCAAGGACGTCTCGGTGAAAAGTTGTCAGCTTGTACTTTTTGTCTCAAGGCACCAGAACAGCCTCAGCCTCTCACGAGCCCTCGAGGCTGCCGGGTCACTCGTCTTTTTGTCTACTTTTGACAGGAGATCTTGCAGACAAGAGAAGGGAGACACGAAAAGTTCCACTGGGAGCGCAGTCTCTCAACAGCCCGGCGCCAGCCTGTGGACGTATACGTCTCCAGAAAGTCAAGGTTGTCAAGCAACGGGGGGGGGGGGGGAATCAAGCAGCATCGTGCCTCGACAAAACTCAGACATCTGAATCACTACATTTAGCGCAGATGTGAAACTGTCGTTTCTCTAGTCTCTAGAAGGAAAGAAAAAACTACAAAAAAAGACTCCAATAAGAGGGGAGGCCACCCAGTGAAAAGAGACATTTCCATACAAACATTTGGTTTCCTCACTGGAGACAAAAAGAATGCAACCAAATGCTCTTCTGGTGTGATTGTTTGTGGACAGCTGAAGCCATCCGTCAGCCAGCGGGGTGTTGCCAGAGGGGGTGCATTCATTCCCAGGCAAAAAGAGGCTAAACACAGCCAGAGAGTGGCGCATAGATAGTAGTACCTGGCCATTTGGTGATTGAGCACCGGGTGTAGGGTGCAAACGTGTCAAACACACACACACACACACACACACACACACACACACACACACACACACACACACACACACACACACACACACACACACACACACACACACACACACACACACACACACACACACACACACACACACACACACACACACACACACCAAACTACGTCTGGTGTCTTTCTGAGCGGGAAAGAAAATACTCTCTTGAAACCTAATCTTTAGGGATATGGGTGTGCTCAACGTAGCATCTTCTTTCCTTTTTTCCTTTTCAAGGAAAAAAAAACCTAGCTAATTTATGGTTTCACTGGCAGTTAACTTCCCTCTCAGTGACAACAAATACCTTTTCATTACAAAGGAGGAGCGAGAGGAGAGAGAGGGGCAGGGGCTGCTAGGTAGCAGAGCTGGCCCGGGGCTACACATGGAAGGCATTTACTCCTCCCTGTCCCACTGCAGCTTTTAAACACAGCAGTGCCAAGTTTATTTTAGGGCTAACTGCCCAAGAGAGACCCTCTCACATAATTACGCTAATTATAATGCCGGCCTTTATCATATTCTTCTACTGTGCTCCACTTCCGAAATACCGAGTGTAAACATCCAACCTCATCTACCCACAAGCCCAGGCAACCATTACACCGCTGGAATCCGTCCAAGAGACGCATTTTTAGGGATTCAATTTCAATGTCTCCTTCCCCCTTTTCGGAACTGAACTTGTGCAACGATTAGATCAGGGTAACTTTTTCCTCCCCCCCATCCCCCTTTTCCAATGTGAAGTTACAAAGCCTGCTTTAAAAACTGTGAATAAAGGCCCTGATACACCAGAAGTATATCAGTGCCTTAAAGCATGAAGGCATGCTTATTCTGAGCAGTGACATTGCAGAGAAAGTATTTGTAACAATTGGGAGGAAGACAAGAAAGAGTCGACGGAAAAGAGCATTCGGGTTTAGAAAAGTGAGTTCTAAAGAGAGCCGAGGTGGGGAGTGTGTGCACGCTGGGGGCGGGGCTACAAAAAATGCAGGGAATGTTTTCTGAATTCTGATAGAGAACCTGAGAATCCTTAGAGAGTACTAGACCCAAAAGCCCTTCTCATTTAGAAAATACGGTTGCCCCCCCCCCATCACTGTATTCAATCATTTCATAAGACATTAGACCACGTAACGTTCAACAAATATCGACAAGTAATAAAAGAAAAGATTTGTTGACCTAAACGTTAGAATGAAAAGTGATCTTACCGTCGTCTGCACTGGCGCTAGCAGGCCGCGACTGTGCTGGCAACACCTGGGCATAGAGCGCCAACAACAGTAGCATGCTGAGCCCCAATAGCATCATTTTGCAGGACCTATATCTGCTGGCTTCTTTGCGAGTGGCACTCCATTCAGACAGTGCTAAGCTGAAAATAGACAACAACAAAAAGACACAAAGCAATTTAGAAGAAGATTGTTATTCAAATGAAAGTATTTTCTGTAGCGCATGAATCCAAGCACCCACAAATACAGCAAACTGCACAGCTTTCTTTTTTTATTTTTCAAACCTAAAAACAAGCAGCCTGCTTTTTTTTTGTCTTGTTCAAAAACATAGTGTTATGTTCAAAAGGTCTAAGGTGAATACTGCTGCAGTCCTGTCCAAAGATAAGGAATTGCAGAGTATTGTGCCAGCTTTGACTAATAAAACCAAGATCAGTCATACTCAATAGTTGTGTGGTACAAATATTACATTTTTCTTTCATAAAAAGGCACCAGTTGGGCCAAACAATTGAAGACTGATCTCATAACAAAATAAATCAATAAATCAATAAATAGATAGAAACAACTGTGGAGCCATTCACAACATTGTTGCTTTGTGACTGCATTAGCATTGCTATTGTTGTTGCCATTACGCCATCACCGCTGAGGACATAGCACACATAGCTTGGTGTAGCGGGTGATGCGCACAGAGGCACATCTGCTCACATCATCACCTCTGGAGCATCTGGCCAAAGAGGTTAACACTTGCCCCTAACCCCCATAATCCCCCTTGAGGAATTTGTTAAGGAGTAAAAAAAAACAAAAAAACGTTATGTGACACCCTGTGGAGAGGCAGCCAAACTATCATTTCCACACTCCCAGATCTATCGCCTGGCAGTTGGTTTTGGTCCCAACCCCAACATGACCCCCACAACCACCATTTGCTCCCACGCTCGTCAAGTTGAACCAAATGCTAATGTTTTTTTTCTTCTTCTACTTCCATGTAGGCTGAAGTCTTCGTCTTGTGACAAGTCAAGCTGCATATTAAACCTCAGCCCTTGCTTCAACACACCACAAGCCCAAAGCAATGGACTACTGAATCATTTCGGAGAAATTACGATTTAAAAAAGGAAAAGAAAGAAAGGAGGTACAAGGCTAAAGACATGTTTAAGAACCTCCGCCGTGTGTGCGTGTACAGGATGCAGCCTGGGCTTTACATTGGGCAGCCATTGTTGTGGTGAGTGTCCATCATTCAAAGGTTCATTGTGTTCCCCTTCAAACCCAATTCAATTTCACTTTCCAAGAATGGCCCAGTGTTCCGCAGCTGAGTGGGCCCAGCCAGGGTCCAATAGGGATAAAGAAGCCTGGTCATCCCAGCTCTGTAAGCAGTGAGTCAGTGTTTGGGAGTGTTCCAAGAAATCCACTTCTGCTGCCAGGCATCAGGAAGTCCAAAAAAGCCAACAGCCAATCACATTCCCCGGGCTTCCACCAGTACCACTAAGAGAACCCCAAGACAACAGGGCATTTTTCACCCATGAAAATTAGTTCTCATGTAAAGCTCACTCATTTTTCACTTGTGGACAGTTGGGAATGCTGGAGCCGTAATCGCCCGATTTGCCGGGTTAGTCTGGACAGCCCTCAGTATTTATGGTTTGCAAGAAGAAAAAGGTCTTAACACAGTCTTAACACAGGTAAGCTAAAACGCATGTGAGCAGCCAAGACTGACGATTGCTTTGACAAAGTTCATGAAGTGTGAAAGTACATACTCTGTGCAGCACACCACACTAATAGTACTGTAAAGGAGTGTGTGTGTGTGCGCCTGCAACAGAGCACATGCACAAGAGTGCATGTGCTCGCACCGAGGCGCAATAGTATAGATTGGGCCCCCAAAGTAGCACAGCCCCACCATTTAGCACCGCACTTAATCTCATTTAGAGAGAGGGACGGCCATGGCCATTCATTTGCAACAATGGATGGAGTCTGGCTACTGACGATCCGCTTCCACAAACATGGATAGCAAACAAGATTAGAACCTTAGTAAACACTAATACTTCTAAAAAGCAATCTTGGGAGATGAGATGCTCTAATGAAAATGAAGAACCCCAATGGGACCGACAAATTAAATAATTCCTGAGAAGTAATTTACTAAAAGACTATTGAATATCTAGGAAATTGGATAGGTATAGATATAAATGGGCTAAACATCATGTAAATGTAGTTTTAGACTGATTGTTCATTGTGAGAGTTAATTTACCAATCAAACCTTTGCCTTTGTTTGCTTTGGAGAAGCCAAATTGACTAAGGACACCTTTGGTTTAATGGCCACGGCCTGGGGAAGTGGTGGGTATCACACATTCACATCACACCTGGAGCCCCCCCCTCCTCCGCCTCCATCTCACTCTTGTCTGGCTGTCTGGTGCTCTCGGTCACGGCAGCTCTGGGAGGGCTATCTGGCAGAGCCTTGTCCAAACATGCTATGCTCGTCGGCGAGGAAGTTAGTAAATGTCCTTACGTTTCCACCTTCCGGCATTCCAAGAATATATGTGAGCAAACATTGGGTACAGCACCAAAAACAACAAGGTAGAAATCGGGTAAACAAGAGCTAATCGATTATTTAACTCGTTATTCTTTAACAAACCAAAAGAAAATCATTTTAAATTGATTCGAACATTCAATCAACGTTACAGCAAAGCCCTATGCATCCCACTCACAGTTTAGGAATTAGTTTTGAATTATGCATTATTAAGCAGTGTTACGGAATCAGGGATGCACAGTAATTTGCTGTAACATTGATTTCATTTTAGATTTTGATAATTGTTATTATAGTCCCCAGCTAAGAGAAATGAGTTCCAGAATCATAACATGTAGATCTCAGAAATAAATACTAACTATTTTAGCCCAAAGAGAAATTGTTACTTGTTTCACTTAAATGGGTTGCCTCTAATGAAGCGAGCAGCAGGACAAGACCAGACAAACGGATGCTTTAATACTAATCAAAATAATCGTATTATCACAATCCTAGAAGATCATTTCTCATGATATGACACTGTGTACATTACAGCAGTATCTTCCCTGACCCTTGTACACAACACAAGCCACATTTCACATCACCACCATTATACAAAAGGACAAAAACCACAGGCTGAGGTCTAGGGCCAGAGTGTGGCTGTCTGGCACCATAATTACTGTTCAGTGCCATCCATGCAGCAAATTCCTCAGCACCCATATTCAGCAGTAGTAGCCTAGTGGTTGTAGGTCCCAGCCCCCTCCATCCACCGCCTCGGGAGAGGGCAAACTGCTGGACTTCTTCCACCAGAGTGTAATTCACGGCTGCAGTTCAAGTTACCGCACCGGACCAGTCCCCGAGGCCGCGGTCGGAAACAAAACAAATATGTCAAAGTTGTCTCATGGCGGCACAATGGATTCTCCACTGCCTGCCGTGTGCTAGAATAACAAGCACATATAGGCCCGTATATCCCTGGGATAGCCCGTCCTCCACTACAGTGTCAAGTAGCCTACATGGACACATTTATGCATTTTAGCAGACGTGCATATCATTCCTGGTGGGTGGTCCTGACTTGGAATTTAATCACTGACTCAGAGCATGTTCCCACCCTGCTCTTCTGATTACTGGAGTGTGTGTGTGGGGGGGGGGGGTGGGGGTGGGGGCATGTTTGCAGTGACGTGCAAATTAAATGGACTCAGTGTGGAATTTGGTGTATCTCAAACAATATGGACGTGGCAAGTTAATTTGGGGTTCATAACAGTTAGGTGGCTTCCGTTGTCTGTCTGTCTGTCTGTTGCGCGCACACACACACACACACACACACACACACACACACACACACACACACAATTGAGTTGAAAACAACTTAACTCTTGAGTTTAGTATTCCAGATCAGGAATACCAGGTTAGAAAACCTACCCGGGTTGAAAACAACTGAACCTTAGGCCCAAGTATTCTTCACAAAGAACATTTCACATACATTTGAAAACCTTTTTCTATGGATTGACTGGTAGTAGTCTATATATTATTCAACTTTTACAACAATTAATTTAAGCACTGGACAATTGTTTTTCAAAAATCATCATCATAGCTTGTGATGTGTGATATTTACAATGCCACATTTACCTACATTTTCCAAACCCTATTATGGCATACGTAATGCTTCCTGTAGTGAATGAGGTCTGAGCCACACGCACACGCACACACAATGTTAGTGTCAGTGGCCATCTGTTGTCAGACAAGATATGTGCAGTTTTATTTGAAAGCAGCATTATGTGAGCGTCTGATGTGTCACAGCCGAGGGTAAACACCACACACTCATCAGCAAATGTGGCTGATGCGGAAGATGACACTGATAACATCAGCAAATCACAGAATATCACATCAGATTCCCGATAAGATCAAAAAGTGTTAGACACTGGGTTTGAAATGGAAAGCTTTAGGTGAGGATGGCCCCGTGTGTTTTTCTAAGTGTTTCTACTCTTGGACGACAACGGGCCCTGGAACAGCATTGGGGGTCGACTTGGTTTCCTTTACGCACGGCCCTGGAAGCGTAGAGTTTTGAGTCTACATTTCCAGTCAAAGCCCAAAGAATAGTACAGAGCAAGTCGTGTCGGTGTATAAAACTGATTAAAGAATCGTGCAAAAACAGATTACCTGAGATCAACAAATCTGATAATCACATACCGCAATCATGAATCCTTAAATCCTTGATATAAGAGTTACAATACCACTGGAAAATCCAAAGTCGACACAGCCAATGGGGCAGAAACACAGCAGATGTAGGCTAGTAACTTTAATAATGTGATCGGCATGGTAGTAGGCCTATACCTGCATCCAGACTAACTCACCTTTTAAATCTGGCTCCGCAGTCGTGTTCACCAGATGGGGAAGAAACTCCGCGCTTCGGGATTCGGGAATGTGGAAAACTTTCAACAAGGGTACATTAGATCCACCTCAGTTGTGTAGTTCGCGGCGTGAACGAAGTGCGTCTACCACGAACAGAGAACTTGCGCCAAACGCAGCATGTTGCGGCGACTTGCGCGAAAGCCCGAGCAGCCCGATCAAAAGAATGCGCGTCGCCCACTCCGCGAAGCCCGAACCCCCCCAAGACTCCACCGAGCGGAGACTGTTCTCGATAACGCGTACGGTGAAATAAAGAGCGTTTTACGCACCGCTCTCCGGGCCAGCGGTCGTGGCGATCAAAAGACGCGAAACAATCCCAGGGCAGCAATCACGCTGTCGAGTCAAAGCGGCGTCGCCTTAAGTTTTAGCAGTCGATCCCAAATCGTTTCTCTCCCGATGGGGGAAAAAAAAAAAGTCGAGTTACCTCCAACACAAAAACTTCGTAAAACTTCCCAAAATAAGAAGCGATCGGAGATTGAAATAGATTAGATGTGGATATGTTTACAGCGAATCACTAACTATCCCGGCCATTCGGGGCACTCAAGAAGAGGCTTCAAGAAAAGCAGCTTGAGGGACTTGTGAATTCCTCCCCCCCTCCGCTCTCAGTAGCCTACTTGATGCGCATCCTGGAAGGCTGGAGACCTGGTGGCTCCCCTGCTGGCTCCCCCTGCCCTCCGCAAGCACCTCCGCTCCCAGCGCCGCGCCGCTCCCCCGGCTCCCCCCCGAGTCTGGCCGCTGACGCCTTGCATTGTGGGATTGTAGTTCTACCACACGGGCCTTTTTTTTTCGTGACTTTATTTTATTTTATTGTTTATATTTTGTGGAGTTTAGGCCCTACCCGACAGAAGATCTAAATAGATGATACCGTATTTGTTGGTCCACCGCAATACACCTAATTGACCAGCCTACTATCTTCTATGCAAATACATTGTGGATGGCATTGTGAACGGTGGCCACACATGTTTAATTGAAATATCAGTGATGGAGACAAACAACAAACGTCACGACGTTGCGTTAAAGCCAGATTGCTTAGCCGTGTCCCATGCTTTACATATGCATAGACATGGACATATGCGGTGGAAAAAACAGTACAGAGATGGCCATAACAAAAATGAACAACAACTAAAAGAAAGCGTACATGTTTGCAGAACAAAATGTATATGTTTACAGAAATTATTCTTAATTGTGTGAAAATCTTTCTCCAAATCAAATAGACCCTGACTCCCGCCAAGAGCATAAGAACAATGCATTTTTCTCTGAAACTCCCCTAGGGTGTATACTGATAAGAAACTGATAAAAAAAACCTTGTGCACAAGATGTGTGCACAAGGTAAACTTTGTTCATTAACATGCCGTGCAGTGAAGTGCAGCTATGGCATGCGTTTATTGTGGTGACATAAGGATCATATGCATTGGCAGCATTTCAAAGAGCTCCAGAATTGAAAATGCATCTGGCAAATAAATGAATCCATTAAACAGCTCCTTGTGCCTCATCAAACACACACACACACACACACACACACACACACACACACACACACACACATACACATATATATCTGAGGCTCGTCATATGGTCTTTGATTCCCAGTCACCGTTCCCAAGTGATTGATAACCGATGCAGCTGACAGATAAATGAAACTCAGCTTGGTCGTCAGTTGAAAGGAGTTGGGAGGCCTATCATGCCTCAACATATTTTTCTTTTGCATTATCCTTGCATCAGACATCTGCTGCACTGCCAAGCAATCGAGGCCGAGCGTGCAAACCGGCCCCGTTGGTCATCTGTTCTTGTGCAGAGTTAGTAAACAAATACAAACAAACAGAAAAAAGAAAAAAAAAGCGATACTATTATATTTGTTACAGTATACCAGAAACATTGTGAGTCAATTCAAAACAGTCCAAGGTCATTGCGTATTGTCAACAAGATGAAGTTGTAAGATTTAGGTTCTTATAGGGAATGCATGGAAAGTAAATAAAGTATTGTGCATGAATCACTGAAGTTACATTGTTATGTAGTATGTATATGCCCTGGATGCAGAGAAAATTTCAAGGTTTTACAATTCCACTCATATTGACCCCACTAATCTCAAGTGTGCACAGCACCAAGGATAAAAAAAGGGAACTGTGACTTCACTATTTCTAAAAGAAAATGGCCACTGAAGACTGAGAGAGCATGCATGAGCATTTCAGACCCTATGCATGAATGCAGTGAACCAAACAGTTAAACTGATATTGACTCATACAGAACGTGAAGTGTACTCTTCACATGCAGTGTGCATGTGGATAAGTAAACATCTAGAACTTACAATGTCTGCTGATGTCTATTATGTCTCTTGATATCTTGCTAATGTCTCTTGAAAAAAATATTTTATATTTAAAATGTCAATGTATCTCAAATTAATCTCAAATTGAAATCAATATTATATCTCAACTGAATGACTGTTTGGGCTTGGTTGTTTTTTGTCTGCTGTCACATTTTCCTTCAAAAGGCTGATCAGTCACTCTGTTGTAAATCTCCACGATTGTTTTTGTCTCTGTAAATGTGCCAAGGCCGTGTCATTCCACTATGAACAAAGCTCTGTGTGAAAGTTAAAAGAGAACAGTTGCCATAAAGCAGAGCACATGCACTTGCAAATCTCAAAGCCACTATGGCAAGGCCCTTTTAACATGTAATCAGTAGGGCTAATAGCAGCTTGCAACAGTTAGGAGTCAGGAGATATGCAATTGATTTTGACTAGTTAGAATCGCAAGCCAACATATCCAAAATGACATTTTGACTGGTTACAATTCCAATGAAAGATTTTAACAATTAATTTCTTACTAATAGAAATGTTCAATATAGATATGTAACTTAATTACAACTAGTCGGCTTCTCTTCAAACTCAATTACAGATAGACTAGCAAGAATGTAATTTCAGATATCTGAAATACAATTGTAACTAATGAAGTGTATACCACTACGTACTAGTAACAATTATATCTACAATTAAATGTATCACTAGGATTGAATTTTAGGTATCAAAAACATTGTAGATATCTTCAGTGATGTACCTACAGCTACATTTCCAAAATGAATATGTTAATTTGGGCAACCTATTCTAAATGAATATGTTAATTTGGGCAACCTATTCTAAATGAATATGTTAATTTGGGCAACCTATCCGAAATGAATATGGTAATTTGGTTGACACATCCCAAATGGTTTGTTGATATGTAATATCAACAGATATGTTGATATTACATTGTTGATATCTGAAATGGGAAATTCTATTTCCACTAGTTATAATCCTTTTTCAATGTGGAAATTCAATTGTAGATATCTGTAATCGTTATTTAAACTATAAGCAACATTCTAAAAAGAAGTTACTGATCTATAATATCTATAAATCAGTTTTGACATGTCGAAATGTAATTTCCTCAAGTGAAACTAAATCGCGACTAGTCATCCTTAGTGATTAAATGCTAGGGCTTGCCATCCTACTTGCTAGCTATGTTTACTGGCACAACAGCCACAGTGAGAGTTGAGCATGGGCCTACATGTGCACAAACCAACCACATCTAACCATTTTCATTGGACCAGATATTGGCTCGCCGTGCACTGCGCCAGACTTTGATGTAATGGCACGATTTCACAGTGCTCACTTTTATAGGTGCGTTACCAGCCTAATCACTTCTACTTCTTCGTCTTCTGCTTGGTCTAATTGATGGTGTGACCTCCAGAGTTGTGCGTCAACTTATGGTGAAAATAGACCCAACGTTGTAGAGTCAACAACATGGATACATTCATATGCCATCATAGTAATGCGTGAATGTGGTCCTTCCCCACACTGTCGCCATGTTTAGGTTCCTCCACACTGTCGCCATGTGTAGGTTTCTCCACGCTGTAGTCAAATGTAGGTTCCTCTACACCTACAGCACGCTGGGATGCAGGTGATTAGCGAGCCTGCTAGCAACTTCGGGTTGTTCTTGTTTAAGTTGATGACACTGGAGAAGTAGGCATTTCTGGAGTTGGTTAGCGCAGTTTTGTAGCTAAGCAGGCTGTCGTGCCATGCAAGGTAGAAGACTTCAAGTTTAGTCGAGCGCCACTTGCGTTCAAGTTTTCTGCAGTCGCGTTTGAGGGTACGCGTGTCTTCGTTGAACCATGGTGCTGGTCTTTTTGCTTTCCGCTTTTTAACTACAAGAGGAGCAGCAAAGTCGATGGCTGCGGATAAAGCGGTGTTAAACTCATTGGTGAGACAATCCACTGAACCCCTGAAGTCAGCAAAAGGAGCAAGTAACAGGGGTAACTTATCTGCCATGGCTGTGGAGGTGTCAGGGGTGATACGACGGCAGCTATAGGTAGCCTGGCGGTCGTCCCTTGGGCAAGATACAACCACCTGGAAAGTGAGCAGACAGTGATCGGAGAGAGCTGAAGTATAAGGAGAGACACTTAAATCTGTAACTTCAACTCCACGAGTCAGGACAAGGTCCAATGTGTTTCCACCGGTGTGGGTAGGTAGCTGAACATGCTGTGTGAATCCAAATGTGTCTATAATGGACAGAAAAGCTTTCGCAAGAGAGTCACATGGGTTATTCACATGGATGTTGAAATCCCCCATAAGCAGAACATTGTCAGAGTAGGTTGCAAGATCAGCCACAAACTCAGAGAACTCATCCACAAAGATTGAATAAGGGCCCGGAGGGCGGTAGACTACAGCCAAGAAAAAGGAGTCTGCAATGCCGTGATCTCTCTGCCTAATGCGAGCTGAGGAGCTAAAAGCAAGAACTTCAAAAGATGAGAACGTGTAACTGCTCTTTGGTCTTAGGACCAGCTTCGAGCTAGAGATCTGCGCCACTCCACCACCTTTCCTAGATTCACGTGATAGTTGTGAGTTCACATAATTTGGTGGAGTAGCTTCATTTAGGGGCAGATACACTTCTGGTTTTAACCAGGTCTCACTCATATGACTCAACAATTAACCTATGCTCAACAATTAG